>JAOUZG010006063.1:0-10823 GCA_026289955.1 Argiope argentata
CCAATAGATGGCGCCAGCCAAGTAAATTAAATTGAATGGCCGTTAGGAACGAAACACAATCTAGAGATCGCACGGACCAGGGTAACCTAAAATGAGTACAATCACAGTGCAGCTTATAGAAGCATCAGTAAGCTAATGTGAGCTTTGCTGTGATTGGACTCCTAAAAGGTTGACATGAGTGTGGTGATTCCTACGTTGAGTTTCATTAAGGGTTTGTTTATGAATTAAGGATATAATAGATGAGTATGGGAAAAAAAAGTCTTCATTGTTATTTTTATTTATGGCGAAAATCCATTGAATGCGTTTTATTTTCGTGGATAGTCATGATAGTAAATATGTATCCTGGAATTGTTATACCCTTTTTTATTCTGAAGTTAATATTTATTACATATCTTATCTTTTTGCTACCTAATTATGGGCTCCCATTACATCTTTCTAATCAAGACTAAATTAACTTTATTTTTCAGTTGTGTATTAATCAGATTTAAAGATCATTGCTCATAATTTTTTTCATAATTAAATCTTGACTGTATTTATCAACAGCATGCAGTTAATATCCAAATACTTATTTTATATATTTAGTTTACTCAATAATTTGTAAATAAATTAATATTTTTTATATATTATGCATTTTAACACAAGTAATTTGACATTATTTTTTAAAGTAATTTTACAATTATTTTTTGTGTGTATAATTTTACATGGTTAGTATGATTTTTAGTTTTGTTTGTCTTCAATCATTCATAACAAATTTTTTTACTGTGCAAATTTCTTTTCAATTCAACAAAATATAATGTATGGCAGTTATCTGATTGACAATGACTTTATAAAAAATTCAGCTACGATACTACATTTTCCTTTTTCTCATGTTCAAAAACAGATACAATATTGCAGTATTTTGATGTTTATTATTATTCAACTTGAAAATATAGGATTAGAAAGTGGAATATTTGTTAAGGAAGAAAATCCAGCTGGCAGCTGTGGCAAACTAGATGATCTGTTCATCTGTGATTGCAGTTATTTGTATGCATCACAGATGTGATAGATCTTCTTGAATAGATATGCCAAAAAAGGACTCACAAGCATCTTAATGTAATATTGGTTTTCATATTGTATTGAGATTTCCAAATAACTCCTTAAAAAATTTTTAAATATTAGCATAGTTTTAAATATTTTTATGTGTATGTATCAGTTTTGATCTATTTACAATATGAAATTGAAATGCTATTATTTCATTCTTTAAAACTAACTCAAAAAAGGTCATGTATGTAAATATTCTGAGCTAGACTTGCAATTTTTTTGTATTTCAATTTTTAAATTTTGTCTATTTAATTTTTTTAATTTCAATTTTACATCTTATTTCAATATATAAGTTGATATTTTCTAAAAATAGATTAAATACCTTAATTCTTAGATGATTATAAATGCATTTTAACCTTAAGTACTAAGAAAACAAATTTGAATGTAATATGATTATTCATCTTTATTAGTTAATGAATATTATTCTAGTTAATTATTAATAACAACGTTAATATGATTTTGTAATATTTTTAATCAATATTTTACTTTTTTATTTAATTTAGTAAAAATTCAAGTAAATTGTAATAATGCCTACAATATGAAGTTCATTTAATTCTATTTTTAATAGTTATTATATATTTATTTTAATGAAACTTTTTAATGTAGTGTGGAAATTGGAGCTTATAAAATCTGTACTATTGTTGTTGTTGTTTTTAATTTTTATTATTAAATAGAACTCAGAACAGAAAATATAACTTTCGAAAGATCAAAATATAAATATTTTTTTGCTGATACACATTTTCTCCTTCACTTTCCATTCAGTAGAACTTAAGTGATTATCCTTCTTTATATTACTCTGTAAATTATAAATGAAAGTAACACTGAAATCTTAACTCATTCCTATCCCTTTCAATTTTGGTTTTTGGTTACTTTCATTATTAATTTTCTTGATTTTTATTCTCTGCTGATTAGGTACCACAGTGTGAAATGTTGTAAAAATGTAGTATTACTAAAATGTTTTTTCAGTTGATTATCTGTTTCTGTAGTTGAAGCACTAAATTATGACTTTTATTATGAAAGGTGAATAACTGGTCATTGAAGGCGGTTAGTTTCTTTTAAGCTAAAACAATATCAATCATTCTTTTCTTTTTTTAATGAAAAGCTTTAATATTTAGTACTATTTACCTCAAATGTTTAATTCTGATGCTAAAGTGTGATTCTTCTTTTCTGCTTGAATCAAAGATGATAATAATGAGGGGAATCTCCCCATCAAAAATATCATCATTGATGAGAATGATATTACTACATTTTTCTAAATTAATAGAATTTTTTTTAATTCAATAGGTTATAAGTGGTGATTTAATATATAAGTAAAGATTCTGTGATTGCTTTTTTTTTTTATTTTTCTCCAGATTGTAATCGAACACTAATCATACCAGATCTGTAATGCAAATTGAGAAAAACTATTTCCCCCCACCCAACAAAATAGTTAAAGAATTACTTGTGGAATAGCATGATTCAAATGTCTCCTTTATTTAATGAAACTGATATTATCAAAGAAGAAATATAGACAAATTATCCTAGTTTAATGCAAGAAAAGTGACAAATTGAAATTTGGTTACATGTTTTTTTTCAACAAATTCGTTTCATAAACTTAACTTGTTCTAACTCTATTATTTGGAAATTGAAGAATTTGAAAGGCAACTTATTGATTGTCATCATCTGTCATGACAGCGTTTATGTTAATTTCTGGCATTCGATATTTCAAAATTTGAAATAGTGCAGTAACAGTTTCCATTCCTAAATTATTGACAATAAAATGGCAAACAGACCTTGACCAAATTCATCGGTAGCAATTATGTTTAACAAATAAAAGTCATAAATGTTTGTTCCATGCATCTATACAGAAAACTTTATTTGCGCACTCGGTCAAATTTTGTTTTTTGTTTTTCTCTCTGCAAACCTAAGGCAAAAATCGAATCATTACTAAGCATCTCATCTAAATCATTTGGTCCAAAAATAGTTTGTGAATTTTGTGGTTTGAAAAGAAGTACTGGATCATATTTTTCTTCGTATAAAATTTTTACTATTCTGAATACTGAATTGTCATCATTATTAGAATACAAGGAATAATTAATTCTTGATTGGTATGCCCTTATAGTTTTTCGTGAAATGTAAGCTTTTTTTATGGAACAAAATTTCTACTTTCTCTGAACCCAACTTCATTTCTGAGAAATTCTTGGATTTCGATTGTTGAGACTTTTAATAAAGATAGGGTTTTGATAATTTCCCTAGAATTTTTATCTTACTGCTGATGCACTGTATTACGAAACCCAACATAGTGGTTGTGATTGACATAATATGCCACTGAAATTAGATAATTTTCTTCACATACGGCAATTCTAGCAGGGCATTTTGAATCTGGAATTTTGCCCTTTTGGTTTAAACGAATGACTTGCGTTTTATCTCCGCCTTCATTCGCGTAAAATTGGCACGCATAGTATTGAAATAATTTTGAGCTGATCTGTTTCTTTCCAGTTATTTTCTTTAAAAAATTGAATGTTGATAGACTTTCTTGCTCTAACCTTTTATTGAAAGTTTTGAATGAGTCGAAAGATAATATTTTCAATTCCTGTATATTATGTTTCTCTTGAGCATGTTTATTTAAATGAACAATGAAAGAGAACGATTTTTTGCATATTATAGTGAAGTGCACTTCAATTTGATCTTTAACTCTTCATTTCTTCGCATGTGTTAAAAACTTTCTCCTATTACTGAAAAAATGCCCGCATTTATTACATTTTTTGGGCCCTTCTTTCCCAATCTGGATTACATTGAAATCATTTGAGGATTGTAAGTTGCATTTCAGTTTATGGCTAGAAAAAGAGGCTTTATTTGAATATATTTTGGCACATTTATCACATTGGATAAATTGATTTGCTTTCCGATAATGAGCATTTTTTAGATGACGTTCATAGTTATTAGAATAGAATTTATTGCATTCAGTTTTCTTATTTTCAAAAACGCTAACGATATGGGAATCATCTGACTTACCTTTGACAGAAAGGGATTTTGTCTTACTTGTTAAAGGAAAATCCGGATAATTTTTGGATGATTAACCAGAATCAGCAAAGTTTACTAGAAGTCCAGATAAATTACTGTCGACAGAACAAATGGGTACTTCCGTTGGGAAATTCTTGCTCGATTCTTCTTGTCGCCATAAGATGGAATAACGGTTTGGATCTAAACCAGATGCCATCTCAAAAGACCAACAGAGCTGAATACAACTAGAAAAATGAATACAGGTTTTTATATTCAATAATAAGAGAGAGAGAAATAAATAAAAGGTAAAATACTGTATTTGCAGATAAGTTTTTTCAGTACATTACTTATGAATCAATGGAATAGTCAATAATTCTGAATATATTCGTTAAGCGGTACATGTTATTGTTTTTCTCAAAAATAAACACATCATCTGCAACATTTATTATTGATTGTAATCAAATCAATTGAAAATGCAAAGACACTCTCTTTATAGAAGTTGAAAGATGCAAGCTTATATTTCTCGAATAACTAAGAAAATTACATATAAGCCAAATGAGGTAAGAGAATGTCATACATTTGATTACGGTAAAGCATCAAAACATTCAAATGTCACTTATAATTCAGTTATACATTCAGTAGAAATATATACACCCGCGGATTTTGATAACATAAGGCGACAGGCGATTTTTTTTTTTTTTTTTTTTTTTTTTTTTTGCCCTTTCCCTTCTAGGTAAATTCTATTTATACCAAGAAAGTAATATGAATTAAACGTTTTAGCATTCAATTTTAAGTTTGTGTTTACTTTTTATCAGTTTTTACATTATATATCAAACAGATAAAAATAAACATAAAGAATAAAATAATAGTTCTATTTATTAACAATTCAAAGTAAATTTTCTAATTTACATTTCTTTCCAAACTTTCAATCCGTATAAAAAATTTCATAATTTTGTATGAATTTTAAAAACATATCTGAACTAATTTTATTCAAAAAAAACATGGGAGAGAAAAGATTAAATTAGCGACTTTAATTGTCAATTATTTGACTTTAAGAAAGGTTAACATTTCCATAACTAAACTCACTTTAACAAAAACTCCACCATTTGACTAACAATATTTCTTCTATTGAGTAATAAATATCATTTGTGTGATTTTTATTTCAAAATAATTAAATTTTCAGCATGTTTGGAAACATATAGTTTAATGAAAGATATTGCTCGAAGTGTAATTTTTAATGTTTTTTTCAAGGATGGAAATAAATCCTAAGAATAATATCTTGTTTTTATTATTATTATATTTTCAGAAAATTTCAACTAGATGAATTCAAATAGTTATGTATTCCCTATTTTTTATGGAAACTATTAAACCACAATTCTAAAATATTCAATTAATATGAAAGTTTTACGCCACAAATTAAAATTATCGTTTCAGTTTCCATTATTCTTTGTTATCAAAGATGTTCAATTTTTTTAAAGCAAAAATTAACACCGATAGAAAACAATAGAAAGAATTCTTATTAAATCATTAAAAAATTGCACGAAATATTTATGACAGATATATTTTTAATTCTAAAAAAATACTGCATTTATTTGTCTCGATACTTGAAAAATGTGGATAGAAGATAGCATCTTCAAAAATTCAGCAAAAAGAATATCTCGTTACAGTAAAATACTTTAATGGAAATGCAGACGATAGGATACGAAAATGCACAGAAATTTGCACAAAACAAAGTCATTCCCTCTGCCTAAGGTCAAGAGTGAGGTCAATTTCACACTCTTTTGTCGGTGCAAGGAAAGGCATGACATTTCTTGTGAAAGGGGAGTACTTTGTTATGTTTTCTCTTTAATTTATGTTGGCTGTGAATTGTTGATTTGTCAGTCGGTTATCCATGGAAAGGAAAAATAAATCTCACGGATCTGGAAACAAATTTAAAATAAACCATGAGAGAAATATTCTGAAATTTGGCAGAAATTCATTTTAATTATAATGCATTTGAGTACACCATCCTTGTAAGCGAAATAAATAAGTTGTTCGTTTGTTCCAGAAAAAAAAATCACTTAGATCGCCTCTCATCGCGGTATGACATATTTCCCTCAATTAATATGAATATTCAAATCATAAGATTTTGCGAATCATATTGCACTTTATTTGGGGCTAATATTTCTGATTTTTTTTTCAAGATTTTATATTTTTTATACCTTAGAAATTTTTTCAATATCACAACTTTTGAAATTATTTATTTTAATTTTTTCCATTCATAGTTATTTTCGCCTGTTTTTTGTTTACTCTTTTCTTTTGGGTTAAAGGTTTTTTTTTTTTTTTTGCTGAATAATAAAAGGAGAAATAATCAGCAATAAAAAAAATGCTGCCGATTCAGAAATTTCATATAGGTTTTGAGGTCCCCCAGTTATTATATTACGATTATTTTTTGCATTAAAACATATTCAAAAAATATTTGTTTAATATTCAAAAAAAATGTTAAGACATAATAATTTTAAGAACAAATCATGGTTTATTCCAAAAATACATCTATACAACTTTTAAATTTGTAAAATGTTGAAGAATACTAAAATTTGCTTAAATATAAAACTTGTCCTCTCATTTTATTTTAAAGTATCTACCACATACGGCCAGATTATTGGCTGAGTTTAATGACTCCTAAAAGTTTAATTTGAATTTATTTGTGTGGTTTGATCTTAATGTTTCCTCGATAAAATATTTTTCAACTTTAAATTTTGATTTTTTTAAAAAGTATCTCATACGACTAGCAATTTCACGCCATTCTGTTGATTGCACTATGCACGTTCAAAGTTCTTTATCTGTATCTTTATACATTCGTTTTATCATAGAAATCATTTATCCTTTTCAATAGTTTAATTTACTCCCTTACAAATATTAATATTGTTTCATGTCTTTTATTAAGGTATCTGGTTTCAGAAGTACATTTAAAAAAATTGTTTGATTATCAATTTTACCAGCTTTTTTTATAGTGATGACTAAAAACTGTAAATAACATTAATTAGAGAAATTTAAAAAGTAATTTAATTAATAAAATTGAGACATTTTAGGTGAAATTTGATGAAATTAGAGAAAACGCAAAACGTTCTATACTGAATTCAAATTCTCGAATTTAAATTATTTTTCTACACAACTTACTTATTGTGCTTATAAAGAAAATAAACTAAAATCTAAGAAAAATATGTAAATGAAAAAAGTTATATATCTGTGAGTATATTTATGGTAAAAATATTGTAAAAAGACGCAATTAATACTAAATCATGTAAAATCTCATATAAATAATGCATTAACTAAATTATGCAAAATTATATATTTGGAATTTTTTATTCTGTTCATACGATAGTACAGAATTTGTATTTACTTAATAATTAGATTATACTTTAAAAATTTTCATAATTATACTTTCCTATTATATTAGGGTTTGTTCGAAGTGAACGATTATTACATGCTAAAATTAGAGTTATATCTACAGTTCTCTGAATAGTAATTTAAATCTTTTCTTAGTCACATTAACTTGATTTATTTTATCAATAATCGAACATAAATTTATTTACTTCTGAAGTTCTTTCCAAGCAATAGATGAATTAAATAAAAAATAAAACGCTCATGATCTTGACTTACAGTTGATAATGTTATCAAGTTATTTTAGATATGTATAAATCTTGTAGATTTTTCCCTTTAATAAAAAATAATGTACAGTAAAAAAAAACCCGAGTCTTGTGTTTTTGAATAAATCAATCAGCTGCGAATTTGCATTTAACTATTTGGCATTTAAAAAAAAGTAATCAGAAGTGAAAAATGATGTACCTTTAGCATTTATAGAAAAAAATTTCTTTGGTATTGTGCAGGTCTGTTTTTACATACAAAACATTTTAAATTGACCAATTATAATGTTTGTTCACAAACTTGATTCACTTATATGGACCTGATAAGATTTGTCATTGACATCTTTGTAATTTTTCCGATTCAATTATATGTGTATAAACGTAGGGTTCTTCAAACATTTTCATAGTTTCTGCACTTTCATAGCAAGATTGTGTTTTTTTATGCTTACTTTTTGAAATTTTGCATAAAAGAAGAAAACCTAATTTTATTTTTGGAAACCGAGTCTGGACACCCAGAGGGATACTTCCTTAGCATGTACACGACTAAATCTAACTATATTAAGCATTTCGTGGTATGAATTATCAAAATAACATATGCGATTTAGCCCAATAGGTGAAGCAAATTATTGTACTTTATAATATGTTGCGTAATTGCACTAATCGGTTACGTGTTTGTAAATTTCATAACCTTTCAAAACCCTCAGATTTTTCCAGTTTAATTTCTTCTTTTCTTCTTTCTATCCAGCTATTATCGCTAAAAACATAATTTCAACTCTTGATTAAGTTAGGGCCCCTCGGAATCACGGAGTCCAGGGGCATAGCCTCCCCCCCCCCGCCACCCAGATAGCCGGTCTTGGGAGTACTGTTCTATACTTGCGCAACGCTCACTAAACTACTGATAAGAAATAATTTACTTAAAAATTCTTAACCTTCTGACTCCCAGTGCGACGGAGACAGCAGGACATACTAGTACAGACATCCACGGATTGGCCGAGGGGACGAAATGCCACCTGCTTTTTTTTCTTCCCCTTTTCTTAGCAGGGTCGTAAAACGGTTTGGGTGGTGCTTCCGTCCCCACCGTCACTGTTAATTAGTGCCCAAAGAAAGTGTTTGACGATAGATACTTTATTTACTATATAATTTCTGCTCACCAGCTACTAAACTTTCTTGCTAAAATGTCGGGGTATCGGAAAATTTTAACTCAAGAAGAATTAATAAAATGCTGTTTGAAGATACAGATGAATCTGTTTTAGATATAAGTGATGATGAAGAAGCTGGATTTGAAACTTCAAACTCTTTTCAAGAAGAAAATATTTCTATTTCTATTTCTTTTCTCAGAAAGGTTAATTACATACTCCATTCTATATAGTGTTTATATTTGATACCTGCCTTTATTTTTCTGGCCAATAGCTGCGGATCTCTTTTTCTGGGATTAAGTGATAAACATCCAAACTAAGCAACATTGTATTCAGCAATAAAAATGAAATTCTCATTGAATAAAATTAATTATAGCGAAATGACCGGACTTAACGGTTTTAATTGTTAGTAAGGGGATCTTAAGTTTAGAATAGGTTTTATTCCCACACAAAGTAAGAGGATAAGGAAGTGATAGTGGAACAAATATAATTCATTATATCAGTGTATCATTTGTTTTCAAACATAGGTTTACGATTTCGTAGTTTCTTCATGGGATTAAGTACTTCAGCCTTTTGAACAATAAAAGATTTAAAAGACGAAACTGCTTGTACATATACTATGAATTGTATGCACTGTGTCTTGTAATTATACAAACAAGCTCATAATTTTTTTCATTTTTGAAATCGTATGTGTTTAATAATAATAATAAAAAACTAGAAAAAAAGATTACAATGAAATCTACTATGCATATTTTAATGTATCATATCAGAATAAAATTTCTTGAACGGCCAAGCACCACGTGCTCGTGCGAGTTAAATCATATTTTTATTAATTTTAATTATTTCTTTGAACGAGTCCCTTTAGTATTGCAAACAATCCAAAAAACTTTGTCTCGCATTGATTGTTTCAAAAAATATCGCATTTCCGACGTATTTCATTTCATATAATCACATGCTCAAAATGACATTTTTTAACTTTTATTTGCGGTAGTAATGAACTTTTATTTTTTTTAATCAGAGCTTTTGTGAAAAGAATGGCAACGTGTTATTAAAAGCTGATTTTTTTTTGAGATGCTCGTGCAGATAATAAAATTTTTATTTTTCACCCAGGGATTTTTTTATTTTTCGCCTACGGGTTTTTGTTGACGGCACAAAACTTAATTCCTAAATCAATATCATGTTCTAACAGGATAATAGCTTAATTTTTTAAAAGTAATAAATAGGTGCCGGATTTTTTAAGTTACAAATTCTAACATAGTGACAAAAACTACTTATTTTAAAGCAAAATATCGAGAAGTATATAAAAATAATAAATTTTAAAAATAAATTATTTAAAATGCTTATTGTTTCAGAAACTGTATTTAAATAAGTATTAGTTATTTTTCGAAGCTGAATCTCCACCATACAAGTTCTTGAAACAGTTTTAATTATAAAATAGCAAACTAAATATTCTTTCCTTATTTGATTTTGCAGATCGTTTGAAAATTGGCTGATACGTCTTTTGCGCAGTGTTTTTATCCAATTTCATAATTAAAAAAAATACCAACAAACGCTCTCTTTGGTTATAATTCCGAGTTTCATTACTTTATTCATAAAATTGGATATTTTTTTCCGTAGTATTTATTTCTTATTATTTAACAGCAAAATATCGGATTTTCTGAGTCGTTTGGTAGGAGAAAGAGAGTTTTTGAGTTAGATAGTTTTTTGGCAGTTTAATTGCAAAAATTTTCATGATATATATTGGCGCGAAATTTTTTTTCAATAAAATATTATTTTCTCTGTATTACTATATTGTTATTTTAAATTGTAGTAGATTTTGAAAATATTCGATTTTAATGATGTTATTTTTTAGATTTGGATCTATATATATCTTTTCAACGTTACATTATTCTCTTTATAATCTCTAATATTAATAAATAAATTCTCTTTATATTTTAATAAATAAATAAAAGTGATTGCTGTAAAAATTAATTAATTTAAAATTTTGCAAAATTATATA
>JAOUZG010006064.1:0-21143 GCA_026289955.1 Argiope argentata
AAAATCTCGCTTCCAACTATATTTTTGTTGAGCTATTTATTATCAGTTTGATCACGAGACAAATTTGATCTGTTTTGTTCGAAATTAACAATCTCGTTACCTTTTTTACGAACTGAAATGTTTGAAATTTAGTATTCCTTGTATTAAATCTTAAGAATTCAGGAATAATCTTCTCTTTTATGGTATTACAACTATTCTAAATTAAACGGAATTTTCAGTTTTAAGGAATAGTAATAAGTTGTGCTATTTCTATCGATTTTGTAGCTCTTTTAGCATTTTGTTTGTAGGATTTTCAAACACTAATATTTTATCCTGCCTAGAGTTTTTAGTTTCTGCAGACACGGCCAGCAAGTTGAAAAGGCCTTAAGAGCTCATAATTTTAAGAGTTCACTCTTATAATTTCTTATTGATAGAAATACTAGCTCTTTTTTTAATGTTAGTTTTATAAAACTCTATTTTGTTCAAGAATTTCGTTTATTTTTAATTTTTAGTCTTTTAAAATTAGTCTGAAATTTTTGATTGCAATTACTCACGATTATTGATAATCTGATCTCTTTATTGTAATAGCATTCAAAATAAAATTACCATAAATGGTCTCAATCTCAATTTGAGAAGAATTTGAATCAAAATTTTCTATTCTCCAATTCCTCTGGTTAAGGTTCAAAAGAAACTATTTTGAAGGAACGTATATTAAAATGTTTATTGTATCTTGGATTACATATAATACTAATCCTGGTCCTTCATAAAAATAATGAGAAAAACTGAATTATTAACTCTAGAGTCACTGAATTCCAGATCCCAGTGAATGACCCAGTTTTCATAAATTCCTCACTTTCACTCAATTACTTTCTGTGAAAAATTACTTTTTGCGTTCCACAAATTTTCCTCACACACACTTATAATTGGATAATCAGCCTTTATACTTTCATGAAGAAATTGTATAAATATTGCCCCTGGAAACAATAAAGGCCGTCAGTTGGCAGGATTACCGAATCCGAATGCCATTTGGCCATTTATATAGCGTGCTACAATTATTTCTTAAGGAATTTGTTATTGCATAACCTCTACATTTTGAGTTCCGTCCGATTCCGTGCTACATAGTTTATCATCCTGAAAATGAACTTGATGGCATAGCTCAATGGCCATAACGTCCTGAATACAGTTGCATTGTACCCACCGTATCCTTGTATTACGTGTCATATATACAATTAAGTATATATTTCATTAAGTTGCATAAGAATCGAATCCCTCTTGCTGTCAAGAGCCCAAGATCTAGAAAATAGTAACTTTTATTCTAAAAAAAAATGTTATCTTCTATTCTTCTAAAAAATTTTGAGGCATTTGTTATTTCTTTATATAAATTTTGCTTACGTTATCATGATTTTAAATTGATTAATAATCTAAACTTCACGTTATTTCTGAAGTATGAGCAAAATCGGCAGTTGTACTCTCACCAAAACGTGTATTAGGGCTTTACCAGCGAATTTGCTATTCATGGCATGATATTGGTCAGCAGTACTTGCAAAATAGCGAATTTTGGTAAGTATATAGCATTTTTACTGAATTATCTTCCGATTCTTCGTGATTTTATTGATTGATCCTCGGTACATGGTTAATAGCATCCAATAATTGAATTTGATTTTGACGAGTTTTCTCAACCGATTGAAGACGAAAAATTACCCTTATAGTAGTAAAATCTCATACTAAAAATTAATACAACCATGTATGCCGATTTTGACTTATCGCATTTAGTTTTTGAAAGTTTAGGTCTATATAAGGTCGACCCATTTTAGGATTCGGCTAATTTATTTCTTACGTAATAAATATTAAAACTGTGCACTGAATTTTATTCATCTAGCTATTTATATTTTGTATCTAATGCGTTAGCTTCTATTCGACAGTCATAGAAATTTCCTGAAGCTTTTAGAGCTGTTCATTGTATAGAACACTTTTTATGCTATTTACTGGAAACAATCATCAATGCCTGCATGTGGAACGACTGCTTTTTCTCTTGACGAAAATATGGATGGAAGCTATCGGGGACGGGCAGGAAATGTTTCATCAGTTTCGTACAGAATATCGGTAAATAACGCTATTTACGATTGTCATATCAAAATAAATATTAGATATAATCATGTGATTGTTTCCATGGTAATTAAAATTGTAAAAATATTTTTATTTTATTTCATTAGGTATTGGCGGGTAGGGCAACATGACCTGTATGAATGGCATCTGCATTGATAAAAGCACTGCATCAACCACCAGTAGTGCTGCTTTCTGGTCCATGTGCATACCTCTATCTGCATCTATAGGCTTGAGTGGAAGCATTCCTTTTAGATGTTGAAGGTAAAGAGTAAATTCAAGGATAAGGGATTAATTAAACATGTATTTTAGAAAAGTTCTTTTTTATTGGCTAATCTAGAAATATGAACCAATTAAATAACTTTTTTAGTGTCTACAAGTAGATTTAAAACGTAATTATCTTGATATATTTACTGAAATAGTTGCATCACTATTTCCTCTTATTTTAATGATCGGAACAGGGTCATACGTGCTTCTGAGTACCGGATTCAAAGAAATTGAAAGAGTCAAAATAGGCAGCTTCTGACGAGCTTCTGCATGTCGTTACAAATAAGCTGCAACAATCAATTCCTAAACAAAGGGCAAGAGGTAAAAGGTTTCTTGATAATTGTTTTCCTTTATGCATAGCCTATGAGAAACTTATTTTTTGGAATCGCCAAACGCATTATTTTCAAAAAGTATCTCTTCGATGTTTCATAAGTTAAAATAATTAGAACATATGCTTCTTGGAAAGATCATTGAACTCGTTTTTTCTTCTTCAGGTAACAGATAAAACAAAGCGAAAAGCTGTGGTACAATGAAATTCCATCTTTAGAAACAGACCGTTCGCAGTCTGAGAAAGCAACAATATCTCAGGATTATTTGCTTATCGTATATAAAAGAAAAGAACTTGTTGGCTGATTGTTTTGATTCCCTTGGTATCTAGGAGAACAAGATCTTATTTTATTCAGATTCTTGATCGAATGCAGTTATAGTGGAGTAGTTAGCTCAAGCTTACTTCAAGTGTATTTTTAGAAGATATCTCACGAATCCTTAAAAAGAGACACTGCTTTTTGGAAGACGGTTACGGCTTAATAGCCAACATTATTTTTCTTTCTGCTTTTTTCTAATTACTAATAGATTAATTTTGGAATTAAAAGATTAATTATCTTTATTTCTGTGCCTTGAATTTTAATGATGTCATTTCAATGTCAAAATGAATAATTTTTTCATCACAGTACCGGTGATATAATTGCCTTAAGCAAAAATGAGGTATTTTTTACTTGTTTATATATGTTTTGATTAAAATCTCATGATTTGAAATTGATAAATCTAAACTTGGTGTGTGTGTTTTGAAGTATGGTCAAAATAAGTGGTTGTACTCTCCTCAAAACGCTTCATAAACTATCTAATAATAGTGATACTCAAAAGAACTACTATTCAGGGCCAGCAGTGGTTACAAAATATTGAACTTGGCAAGTATAAGCATTATTACTGAATTATCTTTTGATTATTCAGGCTTTTATAGATTGATCCCCTGTGCATGGCAAATAGCATACGATAATTATACTTACAGTTTTGAAGAGTTTTCTTAGTGTATTGAAGAAAAATTTAAAATAATTACTTTTAGTTAAATTTCATACTAAAATTAATATAGCCAGTCATTCCCTTTTTAGAATCATCGCGTTTAGCTTTTAAAAGTATAACCTACATATGGTCAAGTCACTTTAGGATTCGGCTTAAATATTGCTTACATTATATAGATATTCAGTATGTACTGAATTTCTTCCGTCTAGATCTCACCATTTTGTATCTGCCACGTTAGCTTATATTCGATAGTCTTCGGATTGGAATTTGATCAGAATTTGTAAAAAAAACATCTAGATGTTTGATGTAAACATCGTATATCAAATTTTATCCGTCATATATCAAACATATCTAAAAGCTTTCTTCAGTTAATCTTATCATAAACGTATTCTTGTAAATTATTTCTCAAATTCAGGGAAATCTGACATGTGAAATTTCATCGAAATCTCGCGTTCCAATTTTTTTTCACAATTATAATACATCCTCTATTGTTCGTATACGAAAACAAAATAGGAAAATTCGGATTATATCTTGGTGTCAATGTCATGTAATTTATTATCAAATGAGAAAAGGACGCGACAGGATATCCTTTAACGAATTTAAGTAATGGAACTGATTTAATTCACCAATGTAAGGCAAAATGCAAGGTTTTTTTTCTTTACTTGGTGTTTAGTTTTCTCTTTGCAAGGAAGGTTATGAATATTTAACTTTTGTTTTGCAGGTATCTGGTTTTCGCTAAATCCCAGCTGAACCAAACAATGCTGTCCAAAATTAAATGAATATACGCATATGCTTTTGTTGGTAACAAACCGCTGATTGTTTGTCTTCCTATGCATACCTTGTTAAAAAATGACAATGCTGTGTTGTAAATACTTTGAACATCTGAGTCTTCATACTCATTTGAAAGATGATTGTAGGATATAACTGTAGAAAGTGCGAATTCCAATTTAATAAATGTATGTGAACTATTCCGCTGCTATTACACTTTATAGAATTGTAAGATGAAATTGTTTTACGATTGTTATTAGATGACTCTTTCGTCTGAACTTTGCAATATAATTGACTTAAAAAATATTTAAAAGAATATACTCTGGAAAAGCTGCAACCAATGCTGTTTAAAATTGGAAATACAAGAAATTGTGCGAGTAAAAGGCATCTAGTCTTTTCAAAAAGACAATTATTGTTCGATACTGACTCTACAAGAAGTGCATTGGTTTCTTCCCTTGTTTCTCCCTCATATAAATAAATATATTTCATTTGCATGCCTGATATAACTAACGACGTGTCTTTAAAGGTTATAAAAAATTGATTTTTCTTCTCGGAATCGAACCATTGATAGGTTATTACAAGTTTAGCTTTATTTAGTTTAGATATATAAACCTGGCTTTTCTGAAAAAAAAAGATAGGTCTATTTTGGGACAAATCTCGTAATCGTGAACCATATCACGTGATGAAGTCGATACCTGAACTGGCTCCCAATCTCTAAACTTCCTCGCCAACCCAGCGGAAGTACGTTTTTGGTCATTACAAGATATCAGATTTGCTATTTCTTTCAAATGAGATTGCAAGATTTTCTTACAAAACTTTTAAAGTTATTGCAATAAAGGGATTGTTCTTGCCTATAATTAGAAATATTAAAGGAATTTAAAATTGTTTAAAATAAGATGTATTAAACTTTTTTACAAAATGGAATTGAAGTAGAATAGATTTTAATATCTTTAATAACATCTACGCATTTCATGTGATTTCCTAAAACAATGTATGTAGCAACGAATTTTTTATACTTCCAGATTTAAATGAACTAATTCACACAAATAAGAGCACAATGCATTTTTGTGAACCGTACCAACAAAAGTGTTAAACATTATCAGAAGGCCTTCACAGGATAGTTGATTTATATATTAAAACCCTAGTTTTAAAGCCAAAGTAGAGCTATTTTGGAGCAGAGCTGGTAATTTTAAACCGCTGTTAGATGATGAGGACGACACCCAAGCTGGCGCCCATCTCCGAATTCTCAACAGATTTAACAAGCATCAGACCCGTTTACACGACGGTTCTTTTTAATCGGGATTAGTTTTGAATTTATATTCTGTCCAAGTCCAAATCAAAGTGTAGCATTGAGTCTTTCATAAACTTAGCAAAACTCGTCAAAAAATATCTAACATTTGTTATTCGTGATATACAAACTTTATATTCAAAGAAAAATTATTAGATTCAGAAAGCCCCTTTAAAAAAAGATTATAAATTATCGATAGTCCTTGTAAGAATGCAAATTTGTATTTGTTTAATCTTTTTTTTTTACTTTCTAATTTTTCGAGTCTTATGTCTGACTTCTCATTCAGAATCTATTAATTTAAGATAAGTTAAAAAAACTGTAGATATGCAAGAGAAACGATTTAGAGAACTATTTCATTATATGCCATAACAGAAAACAAGTAGTTCTATTCTTTACTTTATACGTCTTTAATTCATTATGGCAAATTTGCTTTAAGGATATTTTTAGTTTAGTCTTCAATGTTGATGGAGATAGATTTTCAGTGATAATAACGATGGATAATTCGAAATACATGTTTTATTTGTTTTTTGCACAAACTAATGTAGAGGTATGTTTAACACGATCAATTGTGGATAAGTTCAACAATTAATAATAAGAAAACAAACTTAACTCTACAGTGCGTCGCGTACTCATTTGGAAACATGTTTTTACTCCAATTTATAAAGTTCACATGATTATTTTAAAGGTCAACAAAGAGTGCTTTAAAAGTTCCTTTTTAAATGCGGTTTTGAAAACAACCTGGTGAGACAGATTTAAGACAACAGCCGTACTAGAATTATATTTAACCTGGGAGCTTAAAAAAAGTACCAAGATGTATGAATAATACTATTAAAAATTCAAAGAAGATAAGAATTTTTTATTTAAAAAAATATAATGGTATAAACACGTTTTTATTTTTATTGCAGAATTGTTATGAGTGTTTAATTTATAATGTAGCTGTTTGGCAATTTGGCATTCTAATTTTTTTGTAAAAATTCATCCAGGAAAAATTGGTATTTGCAAGTAATTAAAACACATGTATTGTTTTTTTTTAAATGTTGTCAATTTTCAAAATAAATTACAGGTTCTTGAAGTCTATGAAAAATAACTATATATTTGTTTTGAAGAAATGTTTTAATTTGCCTATTCATATTTTTACCAAAGGATTTTTTAAATTATTCGTAAAAACGTTTTCAAACTTTTGCTATAAAGCATTTTAGATAATCATGAAATGCTTATTCTTTTTAAAAAGTGGAATTTTGTGGAATATTGTATTATTCAACAGCGGAATTGTTCTGTTTTATTCGATGCTGTATTCATATTCTTCACGCCATATTAAATTTTCTCCTTTTTGCAACCTTGTTTCTGTGTTTTTTTAAACTCATAAACCGCATCTAGAATTGTTTTATTCTTCCATTTGTCACAAATGGGACTTTGTAAGTGCAAATGGAATAGAATATATTGCTTGTATTGATTTTTTTTTCATATTTATCTTCAAGAAAAGTCTAACGTAACATCGAAAGACAAGCTTTATTTCCAGTTACATTTTTACAATATTTTTTATTTCTGACAATATTTTTGTAAAGTTGCAAACTTTTCAATTCTTGCGGAATATTTCAATTCTGAAAGATTTTGGTTGTCTTGTATCTTGAAAAATAAATTCGAATAGCAATATTTTAATCTTATATAGGCATAAAAATGTGTAATTAATTTCTATTCAAAATTTTTAACTAGAATTTAAAAATATTAAATACATTTTCATATTTTTAAACTTTAATATTGGTTATTTAATGAGAAATGTAATATATATTTTTAGGTTTATAACATCCTTAAAATAATATTTAAAAACGGACATTCGTTTCATTCAGTTACAAAATGTTGCTGTATTTGAGATTTGTTTGGAGAACAAATTCTACGTTTCTATTCGAAAAAACTTTTCTTGTAAATCTGAGGAAAACCTTCCACAGGAAATATTTTATGCGCTTATAGAGAACGTATTTCTATGGTGACAGAAGTTTATGCCGCAGTTACAGCACAGTTAAATTATAAAGGACATCGTCCTGGTACTTTATCGACTGAATTTACTTTTTGGATTTCATGAATGTTTTAGTGACTATACAAATTTATTTCAGGTGATGTGAAAGGATTTTCTCGTTGTCTGGCTAAACAACACCTTGGCAGAAACCTGTTAGGAATGTGCAGTTGATATGCAAGGCGTAAACCGAGTATAAACTCAATTGTGAAATCGTTCGTCACTACATCGTTTCCTTCGACGGTTGTGACCATCCAAAATCGGAAAGTCTGAAGATATCATTCCCGATTTGAAAAAAGCTGGACATCCAATGCATCTGCTGCTCAACAGCACTGATTGGTACATTTTGTATTCGACTTGTCATGTCTGAAAATATCTCTCATCCTGTTTATAAGAGTTGTTTGCCAACCACCTTGTTATATGGCATTAAACACTCTAACTGGAATATTTTGATTATCTGCTTATTCAAATTCCGTGAGTGGTGAATGTATTCAGCAGTTTGGATATATACATTTTAAAATCCACTACATCAAAACATCTTTCATAAATTTCGATAAGAGCGTGAATATTTGTTATAATGGAGTGCATTTTTAAAAATAGCGTATAAAATTATATCCAGTATGAATTTGAGGGTGCTGAAAGTCAAGTTCAAGAAATCATTTCAGCCATTAAAAAAAGCCAAACAATTTGTAGATTAAATGCCTAATTTAGCATGAATCCAAACATATCAAAATTGTACTGCTTCACACTTTAGTAATGAAAAATCGTACATAGACTTTGTCCATGGTATTTTTCGTTGATTCACAATGTCATTTAAACTAAAAATTCGATTAAAGAGCCCGAATGAAACTGCCCGTATGCTCCTGCCTTAGTCAGGCTCTGAAAATTTCCGAAATTAGATGATAATTAATTACTTAGCAAATTGATGAATCTTTCTCTTCATGAAGCCCTTGATACTGAAGAGGAACTTCTGTTGCTATTTTCAAATTGAATCAACGATCTACTTATATTATTCTGCACATCGAGCATATTTAAAATGCATGAATCAATCTTTATAATAGTTGCAATACTAGAATTGGTTTGGTAAAGTTATCTATAGCCTTCAAATTTTTATTGCAAATTTTGTCTATTAAAAAGCATTTTGGTTTAAATGGTTGGCGACTATTTAAGCTTTGCATGTTGCATAAAATCACAAGTATAGAAATTTAAACTGCAGTTGAACACTTTGTTCTAATGATTATGTCCTCAGTTATGGATTTAAGCATGAATTGAGTTCCTCATTAATTTTACTTTGTAAATAGGATAAACATAAGGCTTTGAAACCGGTATTTAACCTTAAATGTTTTGCCGTTAATTGCCTGATTCGATTGTACTGCCTGATTCATAAATGTGTTCTTCAGATTGAACTAAGAATTTACATTTTATAATTTTAAGTTGCATATTCTTAAATTGCATTATACCTTATATGAATTCAAAAATAAGTTAAAGCACTGTTTTAAACGTGGCGATTTGGTGTCTGTAGGATGCATGAGTAAGTCAATCAAGAGCTACTCAATTTCTTATATAATTTGATGAAAAATAATTGTATATAACAGATAGTTAATCCCTTAACTGAAATGTTTATGTATATAATTTAGGTATACGAAATTGTTTTATTGTGGGAAGTGATCAAAAATTAGTATCAGGAGGCTGGGTGATTTTTCTGGTATCTTATAGATATTAATATTTCTCATTGTTAACTACACAATGTTTAATAGAAACACATGCAATGAATTTAAACTAGAATTCATCTGATAAATTACTTTTAAATGTAGCGTATTGATACCTTTTTGATGGAATTGAATCAGAACGTTAATTTTCAAACTTTCGTCATGGGCTTTTAACTACCAATTGTGCAATGATTATTTATACTTACCAAACAATTATATGCATGTGACATGTTTGAACATACTTGTTTGCTATTGAAATCTTTGAACACTCGGTGTTTTCTAAAACTTTTATTTTGCAGTGCTAACCGAAATTGAATGGCACATTGTAAAATTTTTCAGAACTGAATATAGAGACCAATGCTCTTTCACACACCTCACAGAACACAGAGTAAAGACTCCGAACCAGGACTTTCCTGTCCGGGAAGATGTGCTACCCCTAGGCCAAGACGCCGTCGGTGAGATTGAGTTTGTGTTATGATGGAAAAGCCAACTGATGCTACTCTTCGGTACTCGCTCTGCATCGATTTTTTTAATGCAGTTTGGGAAATGTATTTATTGCTAATATTTTTGACGCCTGTCTTTGGGAAGGGATGATTAGTGAGATTTTGCTGGTTTTGGTGTCCTTGTCTTCAGATTAATATTCGAATCTAGGTAACGTTCGTATCTCAAATTGAACAGTAAATAACTGGAAATCACTGGAGCAATTCGGTGACAGGAGATAAAATAAGGATTTCAATCGGTCTGATGATTTATACTAATTTAAATCTAGATAACTTTGAATGCTTTTTGGGTGTGATAGCTTGATATATGTCAAATGATAAAATTGTTAGCATTTATCATGAAAACCTAGGATTTCAAATCCATTTAAGGTTAATATTAATTAGCAATGAAAGATACTCATTTAAGTCTTTGGTTTCTTTGCAGTGCACTTGAAAAGGGGAATCAAAGTATTAAAAGAATGTGAACTGCATAATCGACAACAAAGATGGAAGTCTCATATCAATTTAAAATTGCGTCTGTGAACGTCAAATAAAACTTTTTTAACGAATTCAAAATTTTATTTCGTATCAACTCTTGATGTGTGTAACTTAGTCTTTCAGAGTTTGAATGGTATATTCTTTTGATTTATAGCTTTTAAAGCTAGAAAAATTTCGCATAGAAAGTTGAATGAATTTCATGGAAGGTCTGTTAGGTGGCCTTCAATCAATTGACTTTGTTCCAGAATTAGAGAAATTATGTATTTCTTCAAGACCTCTGAATACAATCTCCCTTAATTTGATTCTGAATTCCGATCTCCGTTAATTTGATCCAATCCAGAAATGGAATAATGCTGATTTTATTGCATCCCTTGAATGACTGATCCAGCTTGATCCGATTTCTTGTGTCACTTTTCTGAAAGGATTTGACATCATTTCTTATTTCGATAGCTTGGTTTACTGTTTTGATCTTCATTCTGAAAAATATTCATTGTTTGAATTCATTTGAGATGTAATCAATTTCTTTTATTGTACTTCGTTCCATTTATTGTTTCCTGTTTGGAGCAATCTTTCAAACATTGATTTAAATTATTTACGCTTGATATGAATTCTTGTATGTAATTAACATTCATTTTACATTACTCCAATAGATTAAACCTAGATATATAGGTTACGATAGTCAGAAGAAATAATGCTGGCCTTCAAATAGGCTAGAAAGGCATACATAAAGTATAAATGATATTTATTGAAGCCAACAAATCAAACTATGCATCTTTTCTACGACACTTTAAAACATAAATGCATTTAATCTAATTATATTTGAATATTTTCAACGATGAAAACTCTTAGCTTTAATTTCAACATTTTCATATGAACTGTTCAGTTTTAAGAGAACATCGATCATGCACCATTTCCATAGACCTTTAATCTTCAAATTAAGAGCATAAAAATTCGATACTTCATCGGAGTCAATGGTACCATTTCATTTATGAATACAACACAAAACTAGCAATTCGACAACTACATGTTTTCAAATCTTTTGATGAATTTGTTTAAGACGAGATTTTCGCAGTTTTTACTTATAAGAGGTTGGAATTTGTTTGCAGCTGTTGTTAGGGTAATTTTCGTCGCTTTAAAATGGAGGTAATTGTAAAAGCAAATTGTCTATAGGATTTTTCGGCCCTTTTTAGTCTACAGATGCTTAAATATATGAATTCAATTAATTAATCAGTAGTTTGACATGCCATTCAAAATTTATATTCCATGTTTAGTCGTACCATTCTACTCAAAATGCTGACTTCATCCCCCTACAATTCTTAGATGCCATTGTTAAATAGTTACCATTTCTAGACTATTAGAAGATTTTATTTTAAGAAATGTGCAATTTTAATTTGAAAATTGAACGAATAAGAAGTTAAATAAAGAAATTTAATTATATTCGAATTAAAAAGATCAATTTAAAATCCACGAAATCGCTTCTAATGGATATATTGAACTATATAAATCAACTGATAGAATCAATTTCAAAATTATTTCACAGTGCAAAATTTACGATGAACTAAATTTCCCTTACCGATTGGAAGCAACAATTTTAGTTTTCGGTTTTACAGAATTCGACTGGTTGGCTTTGCTGGCGAGTCAATCGGTGGTCTTCTGTAACTTCAGGCTTGTTTTAATCGTGATGCTTGATCACCATCATGATTAAAACTTCTCTATAAATTGAATTCCCTTGAATTTTTCGGTATTTCTTGCATGTTTTTGGAACAATACGCTAATATTTGTTTAGAAACTTTTGAAGACTAAGTGGACATTTAAATGACTTCAGATTCAATTCGTATAGCATTCTGAAATACATCCCAGATTATGTTACTGATTTCATTTATTGAAAACTAAACGTTTAACAGCATATTCATTTCACAACTTAGTTTTCTCGTTACTTGTTAGTGTAATTGGTAGATAATTCTAGTACAGGCTCAGTCCTCTAATATGATAAATTGGAAATATGAATTCTTTTGAATGGTCATTTTGTTATTTAACTAAATTATTCACTCCAAAAATTCTTTTTCATTCGGATTGCGCTTGCTTTCATAATTCCTTCGTTTTAATATAGAAATGACGTAACAAATTTTCAATGTGAAGAATCTCGTTACAGGAAATCTTTGTTGTACATAAAATATTAATATAAAGCTTATTAGCAAACATTGACTTTGAAAACTCAGAATTGTTAATTATTCATATCGAAACTAGAGATTTGAACTATTGGTATTTTCAACTACTAGCCAAGCACCATTTTGACAATTGAATACACAATTTGATTTTAATGGAAGAGTTCAAAGATTTTGATTTCTAAAATGTCGCTTCCAACTATATTTCTACTGAGATATTTATTACCAGTTAGATCAAGAGATTAAATTGATCTGTTGTCTATTTTGAGCAATATTGAATTCGTTCAAAATGGGCAATGTCGTTGTCTGTTCTACAAACTGAAATGTTTGAAATGTGGTATTTCTTGCACAGAATTTTACGAATTCCGCATAAATTTTCAAGTTATTAAATTACTCTAGATTAAAGGGAATTTTGAGTTTTTAAGGAATAGAAATAAGTTTTGTTGTTCCTATTGTTTTTAAAGCTCTTTTAGCATTTTGTTCGTAGGATTTTCATTTAATATTGTTTTCATTTCTTAATTTGGAGTTTTTCAGTTTCCACAATCACGACAAATAAGCCGAAAAGGCCTGGAATAATCTCCGAATTACAAAAGCAAGCTCACTTGTTTAACTGCTTGATACAAATGCTAGGTCTTGTTTAAGTGTTAATTTTATGTAACTTCATTTTGTTACAGAAAGTTTCGGGGTTTTTTTAATTATTACTCTTAAATTTAATTGGAATTACTCCCGATTTTTAATAATTTTTATTGTAATAGCGTTCAAAATAAAGTTACTAGGAACGCTCTCGAACTTGAGATGAATTTGAAGCAAAATTTGCTATTCTCCAATTTTTCTGGTTCAAAAGAAACAATTTTGACATCTATATTTAAATATTTATTTCATCTTGGATTACACCTAATACTAATTATGGTCCTTCAAAACTTAATTAGAAAAACTGAATTATTAATTCTAAAGTGACTGAATTCCTGAAATCTGTGAATGACTCAGTTTTCAGAAATTTTTCCCTTTTACTCAATTTCTGTGATAAATTACTTTCTGCGTTCCTTAAGTTTTCTTCATACCTATTTTACACCCATAATAGGATAATCAGGGTTTATAATTCCCTGAAAAAATGTTATAAATGTTGCCCTTGGAAACGAAACCAGCCGTCAATTGGCAAGATGACCAAATATGAATATTGTTAGGTCATTTCTATCGTATTCTGCCGTGCTACAATTATTTCTTATGGAATTTGTTATTGATTTATCACAATATTTTAAGTTCCGACTAATTCTGTGCTGCATAGTTTTCATTCTAAAAATGATCTTGATGGAGATCAATAGCCGTCAGGTCCTGAACATAGTTGCATTTTACCCACGATATCCTCATATGTTAGGTCCTATATAGAATTAAGTATATATTTCAGTATGTTGCATAAGAATCGAATCCCCTTGCTGTCAAGAGCCTAAGGTTTAGAAAGTAAAATTTCTCTTCTGTTTTGTGTAGAATATTAAACTCGAGTCATTCTTGCATTGCTTTGATTTCTTGAGCTGACAGAAAGAAATTCTGTTGCACCACTTCAAATTTTTAGAAAGCTTGTATTTAATAAGTAAAACATTTTAGCTGGTAAAATCCATGCGGATCTTGTTTGTTCTTATTTAATCATCCTTATGAATTTCTAATTTCTCTCTGCTTCAGTCTGAATACCCCTGATTTAATAATATTCAACTGCTTCAGAGTATTCTTTTTACTTTCACGATTCTTTGGAATATCTCTAATTAAAATCTTGAAATTTTGGCTTGATAAAACAAAGAATTGTCCAGTACTTTAGTATGTAAAAAGGACTGTGGTATCTGTTTGTATTTTGGAAGTATCGATAGTGAATAGTGTTAAGGTAGCCGACTACGTTCGAAGGAAATTTTTTGAAAAAGTGGCTTTTTAAAAAATTATTTATTGTTTTCAGATGTATTATAAGTTATAAACACTATAAATACAAAAAAAAATTTGAAAATATATTATATTTTGAGAAATTGGAAAATTTTAAGTGAAATTTAAGGAAATTTAACCAAAACGGCTAACACTCTACCCAAAATTGTAATGCAACAATCTTAATTTCCTTTAAACACAACTTATAGAATATAGTGATGAATGAAATGAACCACAATCTAAGAAAAATATTGAGATGCAAAGAAGTTATTGGTAAAAATATACATATATATGCATTTTTCCCATAAATTCACAACATATTTTTGATAAAAAGACCCATAAATGAAAAAGTATATCATCAATAATAAAACTTTTGGTTCATCTCATTACCCAAATCATTTAAAACATATGCTGAAAGTTTTATGTAGATACCTCTATTAGTTTTTGAGATATCATGTTAACGGTGGAGCATTTTTATGAAAATTCAAGTTTTGAGATAATTGAAGTTAAAGGTAAATTTTAGTTGAAAAACATTGTTTCCTTTATTAAAATCATTTAAAATTCGCCTGGATGATAGTTCAGGCCTTCTTTTTCCACAATAAGTAGGCCTTTTTTCTTTCTGAGAGCAGAAAGTTTTTTTCTTTGAGTTTTTGCCTTTGCTAGTGAATGTCTTTCAGCATCATTTATTCGCTGATTTTCAAGTAATGACATTCCACTTAGCATGTAATGTCCTACATTCAATTTTAAACTATTCAGAACTTCCAGCAAACCTCTCATTCCATCATTAAATTGAAGTACAGTGATAAAAGACCCTAGCTGCAATGTTTGTAATTCAACAAACTGCTCTTTTGGAACAAAGTTCCATAACATTCCATTAAAACTCTCGTTGGCATTTTGTGTCTTTCCGTGTAAACATTTACGCAGTAATGCCTGTTCACATAATTTCATGTAAACAGGTTTTACTTTGTTTATTATGTGTTGTGGAAGTCCTGCTGACTTATCCTGGAATGTTCTTTTGCTTGCCTTTTCTCGCTGATATTTGCACCAACTGTCGACACCTTTCGGACATTGCCCATGCATCGGATATTTTTTGCTTGAGCAGCAATGATAAAATGCTGCAATAACAGAACTTTGCATAGCTGGCAAATTGCCTTTATTACTACGAATAGCAATTCCATAGTAATTTTGCAATTTGTCAATGAAGCGATCAGTTAATTTCCCTTTTCCCCCAATTCCTTTGGTGCACTTTTTCAATTTTCTAAGGCGAGTTCCAACTCTTTTCTGTATATGACCAATGCATTCCAATTTAATTATAGAGTCCTTCCCATAAATATCCTTTACTGCATCATATGCCTTAGAATCCCCATCTCCATAGTACTCGGTATAATGCAAGTTCCGGTTATTTTCTGAACGCTCAAAAATACGATAGGCTCCAATTGTCTCCATGCGTGCAGCTGAGCCATCATGATTTTTGCATACATGGGGTTTATTTGAAGCTTTTTGCTTTCCTGAGAAAGTTTTGCAGATTCTGCAAAATTGTGATATAGCTTCAATATCCAATACTTTGCCAGTGTCTATTGATATGCAGCTTACAAGGCCATTCAAGGAGGAAAAACCCCTCTTTTGCCAAGTGCCATCCACAGATACTCCACAATCTACAATGTTAAACTGTGAACATTTTGAAATTTGTATTTGTTCAGCTGCATCTTTCATACTTTTCTCAGCAACTTTAGATGCAGCTTTCAGAAGTTTTAACTCTTGACTTCTGAAAGTTGCTTTAGAAAGAAAAGGCATATCTAACATGGAGATCAATTTTTTACCTGCAGTATACCCTTTTCCAATTAGCCTTAAACCATACACAAGTAAAGTGTTCATATCATTAGCATTGTTTCTCTTTTTTGATGAAGCAAATCCTTTATGAAATGTGCAATTCTGGCATTTTAATAAAAAATTTGAGCACAAACCAAAACGAGAATCTTCTTCTAAGCAGAGTTCCTTTTTCAAACACATGGGACAACATAATGTAGTTAACACTGACACTAAAATCTCAATGTCCATTATTCGATTTCCACATAGTTCATCAGGATTTGAAGAACTTTTCATATGCAAATAGTTATTACCACTAAGTTTTGAAGAACTTGCAGTAGTAACATCAGTTGAATTGGCTGGAATTTCACTTTCAGTACCTTTTTTAGAATGTCCAGAATTGTGCTGATTTCCGGAAAATTTTCGCTTCTTTGAGCGATAATTTCTCAGATGACCCATTATAAATAAAACTTCACGTCAAAAACTGCAAAAATTTTAAAGAAAAATCAAAATTTTCTCTTTTAAAGGAAGTAAAACAAAATTAGCGAAGCAAGCACGAGGTCGTAAACAAAACAGCAAACGAACACAGTTGTTGCCAATTTTTCGCAAAGAAATAAGGAAAGTATGTGTTAAAAACGGTGTGGCTTGCCGCTAGCAACATAAAATAAAACTATTTTATAAAGTAAAACCAAGAGAAAATATCAAAATTTAGCAAATTGAAGGACACTTTCGGTTTCGGAATTCAACTTCCGGTTTTGGAATGCCGTTTCCGGTTTTGTTTTGTTTCGGTTAGGTATTTTAAAATCGCTATAACTTTTTTTCTAATTCACTTAGGAACAAACGATAAACAGTTTTAGAAAGAGAAAAGTCCGTAGTACAAAAAATGACGATAAAAAAAATTTCGCCGATGTGGTCGAAAACCAGTGTTTTCAACGTAGTCGGATACCTTAAGAAATCCCAATTTATATTAATCTGCGCATCCTCTTCATCTGCTATCTCTTATAAAAACAGAAATACGCAAAGAAAAACATGGACCTTCATCACGACGAACTTCAGGTGGCTGCTGTATGGTCATGCTCTTCCATAAGTCAGCTCTACCTATACATTTTTTATTTCTAAATCCAAATGCGATGCTTGTTGTGTTTGTTTACTCTGAAAGCCATCGAGGGATTCCTCGTTTTTACTTACCGAAGCCCCTCGTTTTCTGAAATCAACATAAAACGAACCATATGCGGATTTGATTAAACCCTCCTTGTTCATCGCTTATGCATGCTTCAGTCATTTCTGAAACTGGCGATTTCTTTTCCAATAGCAAACTTTTTTGAAAGTTTAGAATCAATTGATGCTTGCAATGCATAATAGTTGTAAAGTTTAAACCTCATTCGATGCCAATTTTTTATAGGTTATATTTCCCTAGGTTGTAGTTCATTTCGATAATTAGGCAAAACTTAAGAATATCAATTTTTCTGGAAATCGTTTTTGAAAGAATGTCACAAATGTGTCTCAAATGATCATTCTAAGCTTGTGATAAATATTTTTTTAACAATTCCAACATGAAGAAATGGTTTTCTGAGGTATGCAACAAGTTTTCTTCCTCCGAGAAACTTAAGATTAGAAAATATCATGAAGACATCGTTTGTTTTCTTTTAGCTTCAAGTTTCACGTTGAGTAGTTTTTCACTTTCAAGAAAATTCTTAAATTTTCCAAATGAACGTTTTATAAATTATCATTACTTAGCCTCATCATCAAATAGCTTTGAGAATTGCTTTCAAAGAATTCTGTCTAAAATCATTATATAAATTTAGAGCAGTTTCTTCTTTCATGGGCTCAATACTTTAACGCGTATAGAGGGCAGGGCTATATCTTTGAAGATGTCAATAGTTTCTTGGCTGATATTTAACTAAAGGGAAATCGTGACCAATGCTAATTTCGCAAGTTTCGTCTTTTCATCTTCCACGAAATCTACTACGGTAACAACAAAGCACTGTTTACAACGGAGAGGTGATTGACAAAAGTATGGATTATTTTCCTTCTTTCCTTTTGCAAACAAAGCGTCTTGAATTTAAAATAAAGTCTGGCAAACAAATTCAAGATGATAAAAGCTTCAAGTGGCTACACTTCTAAAATACGATGCTTTCTTTGTTAATCCAGGAAATGTCGAACAACACTTTGTTAATCCTGAGATGGTTTCGAGAATTTCTTGCTGTTCAAATCCAGACTGCGATTTAGACCTTGAATTCTTTATTTCACAATGTGGTATTAGTATTATTATTTTGCGTAACACGGGAGATGCCATCCAGGATTTTGATTTTAAACATTTTTAATATTACCTATGCAAAAAAAAACACCGAGGCTGAAAGCGAGTGCCGGAAACATTCAGAATCTTCTGGATCTCTTTTCAATAAAAAGTATTCAATTAGCATATTCTTCCCTTTTTGTGGAAATTTTCTTAATATTTTACTATTATGCATTTACAGCTATTTCATTTGCATGACGGAGAAAAAGGTAAAGATGTTAGACTTCTTTAAGGCACGAATTAATAAAGGCTTTTTTTTCTTTTTTAAGTATGATGTAAAAGAATTTTCGCCGAAGAAAGTAAAATATCAAACCACGATCGGTTCAAAGACAGCCTAAATATATTTTCGAAATTATAATGACTGTTATTTTGATCCTCTGCAGTTGATGTGGTTTTGAGGGGTTTCGTTAATTTCTAATCTTGCGTCTTATTATTTCTTTTATTTTGAAATTTTATAACCAATTCCTATATATGACCAAATTATTTCCGAATTATTCTGAAACTATTCAAACATCCATATCCAGCTAGATTTTCATTGAAGTCTCCAATCATTTTCCCAATGAGAAACTATTCATGACCAAGAAATTAGCACAAATGCATTCGTGTATATGCGTATTATATTTCATTTCGACATAAAGAAAAACACGAGTAGAAGTGGGTAACCACTAGTTCCGATTCACTAATTCGAATGCGGTTTTTATGGAATAGCCCCAAATGCGAATTCTTTCTTTCATTTATTTATTGGACGAATTATAGATAGTTGTTTCCGCAATATGATTTGGCTGTTTTTGATCTTATTACCGAGCAGACCATGAATTATCCAGTGGAGAGTTTTATTATGGCTATTAATATGGGTGTTATGAAATTATCCACGTTTTGTAGACTTGACAGTCTTCATTTGGTTGGAGATTGGGGGTTATAATTTTACTTTTTGCCATCTTGACAAGTCTTTATTTGCCAAGTCTGTACTCGAGGATGAGATAGTCTGCAATCGTAGTATCGATCACATCCCATGATCGAGCTACTTAACTGAAGATATTAAAGGTCCAGAAAACGCAAGTCGATTCAGTTTCAAAAATCTATGAGCAATTTCTACTCCAATAAAGACCTGTCAAAGCTAAAATAATCAAAGATGGTAGAATCCTTTTCTGAGCTTCTATGGTCTTTAAATTCTGAGACCAGCAGAGGTTGGCTTATATTAATGCATTCCAATTAAATTGGAGATATGAATTAAACATCTTAATTTTCCTTCAAAACTGTGCGCCAGGCTCTGCTGGGAAGGAAGTAGATAAATTAGATGTCGGAGATCTGAACCAATGTACGACTAGTATTTTGTAGACTAGTATGTATAAATAGACTAGTATTTTTGTTTATAAAACTTTGCACGAAACTATAATAGGCCTGTTGCCACCTTTTTCATACTATCCCCATCCCATCGGCAGATTCAGCTTTGAATATCGTGCATGGATTTATTTTAACACGCATCTTATATAGCATAAATGACCTTAGGACCTGGAAGGATAGCGAGCAGTTGCCTAGTCGTGTGTTGTAATAGCTTCAAATTCACTTAGAAAATTTCAGCCTCTAAAAAGTTACTTTTATGCGTAATTTATTCTTGGCAAATGCGCTTTTTTCATGCCCATGGAGTGAACACTTCTCATCTGTGACCAAATAATCTGTGACGCGATGGTCCCTCGGCCTCTTTTTGTTATATTAGATACAATTCTGAAGAAGTGAAGATTACTCTCATCTTTATTGTCTATGCATTCAGAACAATTGGTTTTTTTTTCGAAATGGATTATTATACATTGCTTACATTTATGGGCTAGCACTTTGGTGACTGCAAAAATTTCGTAGATGTGTGAGGAATGCATCTTTCTAACATTTGACTATTGGTGCATGATTGAAGTCAAGGTTCAGAAACAAATCTTTCAGTTCAATTTTTAACATTCTGGTGGAGTTTAACACCCATATCCTTTACCAAAAGGGTGTTATTCCTCCAGGGTAATGCCTCAGATATGTCCTTATTACCTTTACCTTTAAAGGCGTCATGAATCATTGCCACTTCGTAACTTTAAAGTGTTTCCAAGGAGGCTGTTCATATCTGCAGTTTATCAGTATAATTAGCTTTCTAACAAACACCACTGTCTCCTGTTGGTTTCGTAACATTGATCTCGATTTTTTTGAAGACAACTCTCCAAGATGAAGGCGAAGGGAATATATCTTGTCACCTGAAGAGAATATAAACCTGAATTCTGTTTTGCATGTCGCAAAATAACCAATCACTTAAAGTACTGGCTGTATCTATGCTGTTCCTTCTGCGTTTTTTCAGTTTTATATTCTTTAGCGACTTGAACCGATTTTGGAGTCTCTCTTGGCAATATTTGCTGAAATATGTGACAAGAGAGTACGTCAAGTCACTTTGTTGTTTTGTGGGACTTCTGCTCTTGCTAAACGATAATTTCGTGCTTCTTCGGAAAGTTACACAGAATATTGTGTTTTACAAATGCTTGTACTACAATTAAAAAATATTCGGAATCCTTCAAGTCATTATTTGTGGTTTACAGTTG
>JAOUZG010006069.1:0-14230 GCA_026289955.1 Argiope argentata
AGATCGTGAACTAATAGTAGGAATTTTAATAAATAAGAATAGTGCTATTTGTTATTTTGAGGTCTTTTTAGTTTTTAATATAATTCAAAACTCATTATAATACACATTATGCAAAATCATTTTTTTTCTAGAATGGTAGATAATGATATTTGTAAAAAGAGATTAAATGTATTATTTAACTGATAATTAAATACAGAAGTATTAAAATAGTAAGCAATCTTCTGGAACACAACACTTCACAGAATTTCTGGATTTTAGTACATATGGATATGAGTGGAAGATGTGTCAAGGTAAGTTTTAAAGTGATTTTTAAAAGGCTGTTCTCAATCTGGATCTAATAGTAAACTTTTTGTTTGAATGCGCACAAAGATACAGAGAGAGATATATAAATGGAGAATGCATGTTAAAATGCCTCGAATTGAAGTTTTTTCCCCTCCATTTGCGTTAACTGTAAACACATGGCACGGTGTTTTCTAATTTCTTGGTGAAACTTCTTTGTCCAAAAATGTGTTCTGATTCCCTAAAAAAGGAAAGATAAATTAATTTAAAACAGTAATCATAAAGATCCTATTATAGAACATAAGAATGAAATTATTTATTTTTTCACTTTTAAATTTATATATTACTATTTCAGAATATTGAAATATTGTTTTTCCAACCCACTACTGGGCACCATCATTCGAACAGAATATATATTTAATTAAATAATTGATTATTTGAAAATTCAGTTTTGGAGTACTAAATTATGATTGTCGTTGATACGCATTTTAGGGCTGGTCGAACATCATCATCCTGATATAACCTTCAGCATATACAGATGTTATTTATATATTATAAATTATATTTGACATTTCTTAACATATTGACGAATCAAAAATCTTCCCAATAAATAGAATTTTCAATTTATACAATAAAAATGTTCGTGTATTGTCCAATAAAAAGAAATAGAAAATTATTGTGTTTAAACCCCTTCAGAAAAGTGAGTCAATGTCAAAGCAATGCCTATATTTTATAAGGCAACATATTCCGAGTTTTTTTTCAATTATCGAATTTTTAAAACCTTACATTCATAAATGTTGATTTAGAAAATGTCAGTTTTTTTCCACTTTTCATAAAAATGTAGTAATATCAGCTTTAACAAGTAAAATTAAACAGCTTTAATAAGGTGGAATTCAAAATCTGAAGTCCAATGCTGTGAAAAAATGAATTTCCTTATTGGCAAATTTAATCTGAATATGACTTAGAATTTCAACAAAATACAGATTAGATAGTTAAAATTAAAGAAGCTTATATATAATACACTATTTCAAAAACCAAAAACAGTTGGAAGGCAGTAATTCTGAAATGTGTAAAACAGGAATAAAAATATATGGAGTTCAAATTCATTTATTGAAGAATGTTGCAGTATTTAAAAATAATGTTCAGAAGGTATTCCATTTTTCTTTCAGCTATGAAAGAAAAACGGATTTTGCCAAGTTAAAAATATACGCCTTTATATATTTTCCTTATTATAAAATCAATGAAAAAGCACAAATGACGTCCAAATATAACACTATATTTATGCATATAAAAAGAAAGTCATAGATTGAAAAATTGCCTCTAAAATAATCTTTATATTAAAAAACAACAATTTGCCAAAAAATGTAAGTAAATTAAATACATAATATTTTAAGAAATTCAAAGTACTATACATTACTGCACAAATACTGTATATAGGCAATTCAAAATACTGCTTGTAAATAATATGACATTTTATTAGTATTTATTAATTAAAATATGATAAAGTATTTATTAATTAAAATGTGTTAGTAAATAATTGGTTCGATGGTAATTGATAATGATGACATTAATAAGATGAATAAAAAAAACCTGTTTTTTAGGGGGGGCTAAGCGGAGTCAGTTTATTCCACTGTACTTTCATATCATATTTCACAAATATTAATGATTATTATATCGCTATCCGAATCCAAAAATTCAACAAAATCAAGGTGTAACTCCGATATTTAACCTCCAAACTGGAGGATCTTGAGGATCCACTGATATAATATATGAAAATATATTAATTAAAGTACTGAATACAAAATACAATGACTAAAGATATAAAATGATGAAAGATAAAAAAAAAAGATGATAATAAAAAATACTGGCATTGATAATAATGCACAAATAAGAAAAGTTATCTTTTTCAGACTAACAGAGGCCAGTTACCAATTACATGTTAGGAAATAACTGCTTCGTTTTGGAAAAAAAAAATCATCTAACATTTTAAATACTACAAGGGGAAAAAAGGACTTTATGGGTTGATAATTTTCACAGTACACTTTTACTTTCAAACATTTATTTTATTAGAATTGTCTTATATTAGAATTTGTAACGATGGAATTTAGTCGATTTTTTTACTCATTTCCGGACATGTTAGAATTCTGAAGCTGCTTCGTATGCTTATATATTCTCGATGACAAAGTTGTATTTTACACTTTTTAGAACATAATTATCAGTTAATATATTAATTTAATAAAACGGAATTCCATGCACGTGACCACATTTGATGGGGAATTTGAGAAAAAACATGTTTTCTAGATACTATAATATTTATAATAATGAATTCAAAAGACAGAAGTACAACTGAAAGGAAAAAACAGCAGCAAAATTGAAAAAAAAAATCTATTTTTGCTAGTGCACTTAAATTAACGTGTTTTTAAGCAGTGTTAATATTAATTTTAAAAACGCATTGTCCAACTTACCACCAAACTTTAAGGAATGTGTTGGTTTTCAAATAAAATAAACCAAGAAGATATGTCAATTAATCTGTGCACCTTTCAATAGCATATAATGAATGCCAACCATTAAAAAAATCGATAACTTCACATTATCATAAAGAGCATTTTAAACAGAAATGAAGTTATTCGCAAATTGTTAAGGATAATTTTATTTTCATAAGGAACATTATTGTCCAGTATCTTATTTCAAAAAAATTATTTTGATATGCATTCCACCTTAATCGTTTAACAGCTTGAAAAGTCAATAATTTAATTGAACAACTGAGAGCTTGAGGGCTTGTATTTTTTAAATAACAAGCTATTTTAGTGAAATGCTGACATTATATTTATTAACACTGGTAGACTCAAAAAAAATACAAGCAGTTCTGTGCAAGATGAATATGAATTTCGAAAATCAAAATATTAAAGTGGTAGGAGAAATATTACAAAAATCAATATTGCAATGTCGGGGATGTTGAATGAAGACTATTAGAATATTCCGTAATTGGTGAATTGTGAGACCCAATTTTTCGGATAATTACTAATTTACTATATTTGAATTCATTCAGATAGTTTCCTTTTAAATATGCATATTTTAATGTTATTTCACAATAGTCTTTATTCTGTTTTAATTTTATAAGTGTTCTGTACTGCATCCTAAATCGTATTCCTAAAGAGTAATTAATATGATTTACGTGTTCAAAATTAGGTTTATTACGTGCATAAAATCAATTTTAAGTGTAAATGATAATTTTAAAAAATGATTTCTTCAACGACAGTTTTGATGAAGCATTTATAACAGATATTTGATTTAAAAATATGATTAAAATTGATTGAAACAACCAAATTTTCAACCAAACAAACCGAATTTGACTAAATTGCGCGCAGTCGTTATTTAAGATACAAGAAAGAATATTAGCGACTTTTAAAAGTATAGAGTTTAATTAGAAATGTAATTAGCGAAAAATTAATCAAAATTTTGCATTTTTTTCTGCGGAAACTTCCGTGTAAATTATGCAATATGAGTTATTTTTATGCTATTTTAAAATGCAAAACTTTATCTTTACAATAATGTCAATAGTAATTTTCTTACGTTTCTAAATTTAATAAATAATTGAAGACGATTTTCAAATAAGGCACTATACAGATACTCTGTTGCAATATAACGGCCAATTAATCTACGCTTATTTGAAGTTTCTAATTAATATTTAAAAAGCATGTTTACTAAAGCGTAATTGATTTTAAAAAATATATTTTTTTAAATTCAGTGAAACCGAAATCCTTTTAATTGCTGGCATCAGTATTTCGTCACAGGTTTTTCTTCCATTTCTGATGTACAAAATGTGAAGGGTTTTCTTGTGAACTGATTTCTTTTAAAATAGCATTCAATAAATTAACTGATAAAATTAAAAACTATGAAACATTTGGTAGAACTTGAAAGACTTCCCAGCTGAATAATTTCTTTGATACTTTATAAATAAATTTCCTTTCCGAAAAAATTTAATTTCTATTTTAAATATTAGATTAATTCAAATTAAATTTAAAATATTAGAATATAGCTGGTCTATCAAAATGTCTATATATTAAATGTATATCAAAACTTGAAACGGAAATATATTTTGACAAGAAAACATATTTATTTAAAATTTAATGAAGTTTTGTGAACCAACTTACCGCCAAAAAAGGTTAACATAGAATATTTTATGGTATCTTGCACATATTCTATCAGTAACAGTTATATTTATAATTGCTCAGGATTATGATACATTGAAGTCAATAAGTTTTAAGGAAATATTTAGTTTTGCATCCATTTATCGTCTGAACATTTTAAATTGCCGGTGTCGTGGCATAGGGGGCTGGCTTTCCCGTGATCTGGGCGTAACGGTTCGGACACGGTTGTCCTCCTGTGTGCTATCTGTAAGGTGTGAGAATATGCCCTCCCTGTAAAAAGGAAGCCGTGCAAACGAATGTGGCGAGTGTGTAGCAAAAGTCGAACTCTTGGCCCCAGTTGGCACTACTACAAAACGAGAGATGCTGATTAGGCTTCAATCGCTGACTGCCTCAGCGAGTTTGTCCATGGCAAGTGCCATAGGAAACAACAATAATAAAATTTTAAATTAAAATGAGAACATTATTGAGCAGGACGATTCAATCATTAATAACTAACTCTCTTTATGTCAATAAACTGAATCCATAGTTGATCCTTGTTCCTTATTTAAATTGTTAATCATCTGTTCTGAAATTTTCATTTCAGTGTTCGCCCAGAATTCTACTAACGTATTCCGGTAGCAGAACTGCGTTTGTATTCTTTTCTTTCAGGGAAAAAAAACTCTGCAGTTTTGGTGCTGTTGTAAAAAAAAACTCTCATTATTTTTTAAAAGTTCAGCTTAATGAGGGGGAAAAAAACTACACAGCAACTAAATTATTATTATTAAAGGATTTTTTTTTTTGAATTTTAAGATGACGTAAAAGTTATTTTTTGTTCTGTAATATTCTCAGAAGGGACTGTAAAAATTGTCACAATTTTAACTTAATTTGTATTAATAAATAATTCTTAAAATTTGAAAGAAAAAAATCGAATTTCCTCTTTTTAAAGTATTTTAGTAGGAAATGCTGGCTAAATTCGAATTCCCTGTTTTTTAGAATATTAACTTGCCGGCAGTAGCTTTGTTATTAGAAGATATATTAACTAAATAAAATGCATAAATTAAACTCATTAATGGGAGCACGAGCCGAAAACAAACCGATTGTTTGATATGTCTACTCGAAGGATTCAAGGAGCGTGCATGCTTGCACTGCAGTTTTGCTTCATTATTATATATTTTAGATATGCTCTAAGAATAGAATATTAAGTAAAAAATGTCGAAGAAAATAGTTGTAATACGATGAGCTTGTATAGTGATGAAAAGTAATTTTTATTTTAGAAAGAAAAAAAAGTCTAAATATTGGATGCGATTGTGAAAAATTGTGCAGATAGCTTTTTAATGCTTTAATCTATTGGAGATAAAGCGTTTATTAATGCAATTCCTGAAGAATCTGGAATACAGAAAGACTTTTTTAAAGTAATTATACCGCCTTCCCGTTTACAGGAGTTAGCTCTGCAGTCACGTTCTTAACGAAAAACGAAATATTCCGTATTTAATGTACTGAAAGAATTCAGTATCATCACAAAGTCCGTTTCTACTTATTTAATTATTTTATAATTTACAAAAGCATCCAAATGGAATAAATCAGTTTACTTTTTTAATATTATGAACAACTTGACAAAACACAGAATCATTTGCTAGATGTCAATTAAAATTTAGAAAACTCTAAATTGAAAGGTCGAGCATTATTAATTCTCAAAAATTATTAACAATTTCTTGACAAATTTATGTATATATTAATTTAACAGAAACAAGATACATTTTAGACCATTACACATCACATTAAATGTTAAAGTATATTTCGTAAACTTTAACGTGAAAAGACGCATACTTTTAAAACTTTAAGTTCATGATTTAAGGATATTCTTTTTTCTTTTTAAAAATCAATTAAATTTTTTTCATTGTAAATAGGCTTTTGCAAAGAAAAAAAAATTAATACTTGCCATTTGTAAACATTTTTTTAGGCATTTAATAAAAAATGATAAAAACAGGGAAATATAGAATGATTATCTCGGACGTTTTCTTAAGAAATATTGGCTCGAACTTCTCCTCAATTATTAGCTAAATGACTCAAAAGCATATTACTGTTCAATTTCAATTAGGCGTAGATGTAGACTTTTTTCGTAGTCCATGATGACCAGTTATCCGTATTTGAACTACTTACTCTTTAAACATAATTATATTTACTATAAAAATTCTTTATGGCAGGTTAAAATAAAATCTGCTTTTAAACCAAAAAACAGCCAGATTTGGAAATGCTACGTTATCAGTGATTCAACCAAGGGTAATCGGTTGAATTACTTTTATATATTATAATATCAGCTTTGTATTTTACAGATTTCTTGATCTTTGTCATTGCATCATTCTTCTCAAAAATTTAAAAAATATCTGTATATTATTGATTTTTTTCGGAAAAAGCGTGACCTTCTTTCAAACTTAAAAAAACATGTTCGTTCCTTATTGACACCGTCAACAGAACTTTAAAAAAGAGAAAATATCGATTCGTTAAAATTTGCTTCATATCTTTTTTTTCAATTAAAATTCATTAAAATTTTGAATGCGGTTTGCTTTTCAGCTACTTGAACACGGCAGAAATTTATTTGATGGAAAGGAAGTTGAAAAAAAAAGATTCATTAAATAATCTAAAAAAACTTTGATTTAATAACCGGAATGGCTGACGTTAACTGTTCGGAACATTCAGATTTTTGGATGCCACAATGTGCGTCAACTTATGTCTACGCTAAGGAAAGAGGAATGAGTTCTAATGAATCGCCCAGTTGTCTGTCATCCCGTTCGCGCAGCATTCATTTCGCGTCTGCTATGCACAAGACATGCTGTGCAAAATTATGACAATGCCGTTAGGAATGCTTAAAACACACACACACACTTGAAACCTGACTAAGCGAATATGCATAGACAGAGAGATTTAATGTAGTGGAGGAAATGAGAGACATAAAAGAACACTTTGCTTAATACAAAATACATTTTCCATGCATTCATATGTAGTCCTCACTTTCACTGTCATTTAAATTATTGCTAGGTTTATCCACGGCACAAGATGAATTATTTTTTAATGAGAGAAATAATAAGATATAAAATCAATCGCTACGGACGCAGCAAGGATGCCGCTTCATATCGCAGCGCACACACGAGTCTGATTCGCTGCTACGCATTTCAGTATCAGACTACTTCAGTCTGAATATCCATTTTTGGGATAAAAACTTTGTTACAATTCAATCAAGCAAGAGAAAAATAGCTTTTGTAGACATGTAGCGCATGTAGACGTAGTAGTGTGAGAATCAGAAGTATATATATATATATATATATATATATATATATATAGGAAGTATCGTAATTCTCAAAAAATTCGAGCTCTATATTTGAATGAATCTTTAGATTTTAGACTTCCCTGGGTGAGAAAAACACATTTTTGCCTTTAAGTTTGTTTGTACGTTTTTCAATCTGTGACAAATACAGAAAACGCTTAATACTAGATCGATAAAATATAGTATACTAGCTTTTACCTGCGACTTCGTAAGCGTAAAAATTTTGATGTGTATATGGCAGAACAACAGTCTAAAATGTTGTCAAAACCGTATGCATGCATAAATTTTCAACATCAATCGGAGCAACGCAAAGACGTGAATTTTAAGCACCAGTTGGGGTAACGCATTGCAGAGTAGAAAATTTTAATTTCAATTAATCTGCTTTATTTTTTATTTAAAAGCACTTTGAAGGAATCGGAAGATCTATTACTTAACAATGTTTAATTTTAAATTTATCATACTCTACGAAAAAATTATTTTAATTCAAAAGTACCTCATAATGAATACGAAAGATCGATTAATGAACAATGTTTGGTTTTAATTGCATCAACACTTAAAAAAAATAAACTGAATCATTTGAAATAATTGATCGGAAATGTGCCAGTGGGGTTACCATTCGAGTGTGGAGGAAAAAAAAAAGCAAATTGAAGTCTTTCTAATTTAGCGGCGGTGAAGATTTTTGGCGGGAAAGTTAGTTTTTAATTAATAAAAAATTAAATATTCAATTAACCGGAATAAAAATTAGCCTATGTTCTTTTGTAGACTATAATCTATCTCTTTGTTAAATTTCATCTGATTTCCTTCAGCTGTTCTGGCGTGATTGACTCACATCATCCATCCATCTATCCAAACATTCACATTTATAATAGTAGTATAGATGATCTTTAGAACGAATTTATATGCTTTGAACTTTGAACACAATTCAAAGCTCAATTTTTAAGCAACATGTTTGCAATAAAAGTTTATCTAAATTTTCGAATATTAGTTAACACAATAACTGATAAATGAAGAGAGATAGATGGAGAAAATTCTGTACACAGAGTTTACATCTATAATATATACATTTATTAGATTTTGTGTCAAATTCAAAAGGACTGTTAACGTATGTTTGCCAGTACTTTCAGAAGTAGGTACACATAATAACACAAGAACGGAGTACAACAAAATTTGGTACGTTATTTTGTAGTTCAGCGTCAAATTTTGGTTTCAATTGTTTATGTGAAAACGCAAATAAAACAACAAATTCACCTCTACTACAGAATATATATTTTTCTTCGACTGGTTTAAACATTTGAATATCTGAAAAAAGTGTGTACGTAGGGTTTATGGTTCGAAGAAAACAGGAAAAAAAAAAAAACTCCACCTAACAAGCAACTAACCTGACCCCAAAAGACGGATATTGCATTTCTTGAATTTGATATTTTTGTGATAATCAGTCGAGAAACTGCTACCTGACCAGTCAGTCGGATGGGAAACGATTCGATTCAGCACGATTCCCTCAGCACAAAGGATTCACACAAGACGAATGCACCATATCATGCACTTTTATATGTGTATTTCTGTCTCTGTATAGCATTACGAAAATATACATTTAGAAAAATATTGTTTTGAGGTACCTCATTATTTTCCAATTATAAATACGTTGCTCATCTTTGTCATTTTATTGCTCCTTTTAATTTTGTAAAGAAACTATATCTCTGTTTGCATGCCCTTTAATTACGAGAACTTTTTATTTCTGCTTAATAATCAGAAGCAAATTTCGAAAATTGAAGATCACGAGGAAAATCAGATCAGAGATCACGTCGAGTGGGAAGTCAGAGATCACGTCGAGTGGGCCGACAATTCCACTTTAAAAGTGCGAAAAATGTCCGCACATATGGTCGCATAAAACCCGGAAGCAAATTTCTTATTAAAGTTTGCTTCGATCATTGAATACTCGAAGGCCCTATACTAGCAACGCGTCATTTGAAATTCTAAAATATGATACTGCATTAAAGTATTACTTGCTCTGCTTAAAGAGGGCTTTCTATTGGATGTGCTGATTAATCACTTACCTGGCGATTTCAAACTCAGAGAATTCAAAATTGCGGGTTGAATGCAGGATTTTCAGAGGCAACTAGAAAAGAAATACAGCGATGAAGCATCTTGCTCAGGAATTTCGCAAAATTATTCTACGGGGTCTACATTGTTGATGAAAGGGCGTTCCAATTTGCAAGAATTGCGCAGACGAGTGAAAAACAAGATTCAGCTTAACAAATAACTTCTGAATATACAAAAGTCATCAATATTCGAATAAAAATCAACACTTACGTGACAAAAATTTCACTTTCGTCGATTTTTATTGATGCCATAAAAGTGTTTTTTTCATTTCATATGCAAAAGTGCGAATACACAGCTGGATATTGTATTGCCTTTCGTCTGGAAAGATCTATCGTCATTCGACTGGAATTTTAACCTGGCGTCAATAATTTTCGCCACGCTCCCGTTGCTTTGCATTTTGTCACGATTCAACCATAAAAAATATACAAAAATAGAATGGTTTGGAAATTTCAAGCAATATTTGAATACTCTAAGGGATGTGAAAAAGAAAAGTTCAGTACGATTTCGTATCTAATTAAACGGTGGAATTTTTACAGCAATTGTGAATTTAAATTATTCATTTGGTTTTTAGACGATTTGAAGGGGAAACATATGTAAGCTTTTCATTATCATCAAAAATAAGGATCTTTTCAGTAGATAATTTGTTTTTGACCAGAGATCCATCCGAATCCTGAAATTAAAAAAGAGTCTCTGCAATGCTAGTCCACCCTGGAAGAACAACCTTTAATAGTAGAGCTAACTTTAAATCTAGAATAAAGAGGATTTAAAAAACAACTGACAAAAAATGTCTGTTAAATAAAGTAAATAGATTGAAATTATAATAAAGATATTTATTCTATGATAAACTGAATAATTCGTGTGAACTTGGAAGTATAAAATTTCTTTAAAAATTGACAGAGGTTCAAAGGACATTCAACGAGAAATAGATTTTGCAATAACAAAAACAATTTTTCGAAAGAACAAAGGACATTTCCAAGCTCAAATTACGAGTTTCGGATTAGATGGTGATAAAATCCGTGATTTTACTGAAAAAATAAGTACATGTGTAAGTAACGTATAATATTATCTTCTACCGTATTTACAAATTCCTCCAAATCTGAACAAGAACTATTTATAAATCCAGATTACCGACACTGAAATTTACTGAAGCTACAGATTATAAGATATAACGAATATTTCGTCTATGTATGCATGATGATGAAAAACATATTTCTGAGAACTGTGTCGTATACTTTGTCTATCTAAATTTCGTAGATTTTAGAAAGCTATGTAATTTTTTTTCATATATAACTTTGGATGTATCGAATTCTCCAAGACCGAACGAGTTACGAGAAAGTTTTTATTTTTATACAAAGTGCTGATAGAGAATTCACCTGCGTTTTATAATCTTAGAAAGGTTTAAGCAAAATAAAAAAAAAACCTCATAACCTTCGTTTTGTTTTATAAAAAAATAATTAATGCTTGTAGGACTAAATGAATAATATCTTTCAGATAGTGAGGAATAGGTTAAAGAAACTTTTGATTTTCAGCCCATTCAGGCATAAGCCTTTTGATTGGAAATTTAGTCAAATTACGAGAGAGCAAATAGAGCCGGCATTTTCCATTCTGCATGGAATGACACATTAATGGAGAGATATTCGGTTTCCAAATACTTCACGTGCATCACGCTAATGAGGGGAAGACGTTAGTACAAAGAATTTAACATTGCACCTACGACTTCGCTCGATATTCTGAATGCCGGTATTGTAAGTGATTTTGTGACATTAGTATTCAGCCTTTGTCTGTGGGTCGTGGAGACCTACCGAAAGGAGATATGTGTAGGATATTGAAAAATTATTTCTAGAAGAGACTATGCACTATAAAAAATGATTGCATATTCCATCCCTTATGTGGGATAGATTTGAAGGATTAGAGGATTTAGAGGACAGATTTTAAAAAAATCTTTAGTTAGAGAAAAATAATTATTAGAAGAATCAATTGTGTTACCTAATTAGATATTCACCAGCTTTTTTGAAAACTTACGGTGTTATAGCATAATGGAAAAACAGACTTCATTAAATCAACAAGAAGGTGCAAGGAATTTCTGAAACACGCACATAAAAGAATGCCTTTTACGCAACGTACGTCTGATTAAACAAAGGGGGCGCTTCTGACTTTGGATCTCGGCACGATTCAGGCACTCCAATCACGATTCTTCAGGTATAAAAAGAGCACACATTTCCCATTCAAACCACTCATTCGAGAGCTATCATCTGAGATTCAAAGATGCAGTGGTCTACTCGATTTTCCTTATTTTTCCTTGTACTTTTCCTTCAGGGCTTTTCAGCCCTGGGGCAACAATTCTGGTCTGACAGAGGTTCGGCAATGGCTATGACAAATGGTTTTGTAGGATGTCTGAAACAGAGCGGATATTTCTCTTCCGAACAGATGGACGATCTGGATCTCATCATAGACACTACTGCCATGCAACTGGACAAAATGGGTAATAGAGTGTCACAACACAAACTCAAAGCGTTGACAATGGGCATGGCTGGATCCATGGCTGAAACAGTAGTATCTTCGCCATACGGAGTTTCGCCAGACTTGATGAATAGCATCGACAGCTGTTTGACAGGATCAATGTTACAAGTGACAGGAAATATTGACCAAACCTTCAGAACTGAACTGCTACAAATCATTAACTTAATTGCCCAGGATGAAGGTAATTCGGCATCTGCTTCGGCAAGCGCATCGGCAGGCGCATCAGGAGCCAGTTATGCTGGATCCGCAGGAGTAGGAAACGTGGTAAGTGGATACACTTCAACAACAAGCACAAGTTCCGCAAGTAGTTCATCTCAAACCGCCACAAGTACGGGAGCCGGAACTGCTGGGAGTTATGGAGGAGGAGCAGGAGCTGGCGCAAGTGCAGGAGCAGCAGCTGGAGCCGGGGCCGGTGGAGCAGGTGGATATGGCGGAGGATATGGTGGCGGAGCTGGAGCCGGAGCCGGATCTGGTGCTGGAGGAGGAAGTGGATATGGAAGAGGAGCTGGTGCCGGTGCTGGAGCCGGAGCTGGTGCTGGCGGAGGTGGTGGATATGGACAAGGAGCTGGTGCCGGTGCGGGAGCAGGCGCTGCAGCCGCGTCTGGTGCTGGAGCCGGAGGAGCAGGTGGATATGGAAGAGGATCTGGTGCAGGTGCGGGAGCAGGCGCTGCAGCAGCGGCGGGTGCAGGAGCTGGAGGAGCAAGTGGATATGGCGGAGGATATGGTGGCGGAGCTGGAGCTGGAGCCGGAGCAGGAGCTGGTGCTGGTGGAGGAAGTGGATATGGACGAGGAGCTGGTGCCGGTGCTGGAGCAGGCGCTGCCGGGGCGGCTGGTGCAGGAGCCGGTGGATATGGAAGAGGTGCCGGTGCGGGAGCAGGCGCTGCAGCAGCGGCTGGTGGAGGAGCCGGAAGTGCGGGTGGATATGGTGGCGGAGCTGGAGGTGCTGGTGGATATGGGCTAGGAGCTGGTGCAGGCGCTGCAGCAGCGGCAGGCGCTGCAGCAGCGGCAGGTGCTGGTGCATACGGAGGTGGAACTGGAGCTGGTGGTTATGGTGGAGCTGGTCGTGGAATTGGAGCGGGTAAATTCTTTTGTTTATTTTTTTAATTATTCTATTTAAAGGATTCCCTTACTTATACATTACATACACATTCTACAAGATTCACATAGAATATAGTGTTTTAGAAGCCAAATGTCAGGAGGAAAAATCCGACAGAATGTCTGAAATTAATTTAATTCGTAGAGTAATTTTTAATACAAGGAATTTTAAAATGCCGCATTATTACTGATATTTTTTATAAATTTTGAATAAAAACAGTGCTAAAATATGTAAATAAATAATCCAATAGATATATTAAGTAATTTTAAAGTTAATTATAATATTATCTTAAATAGATATAGTAATAAGAATATTTTTTTAAACAAATATCTTTAGCTAAACTTAAATAATAATGAAAGGAAAAATTATGAAATCTGTTCGATGGACAAGCAAAATTTAATATATTCATAAACACTGTGCTGATATAACTGGTACTAATCGTCATAAAAATGTAATTTTAAATGCTATTCATTAAATACCAAAATTTGAAAAATTAGGTGTTTCTTTAGGATTGTTATGGGATGATTTCTTGAAATTACCTCCGAAATTAAAAAATTCAATTTTCAGCGAGTTGTGATTTTTTGAACCACTGCCATTAAAGAGTATCTGCTGGTAGAATAAGGCGATTGAAATGCCGGGCGAAGTCCATTTATTTGCGTGAAATGAAACGAGTAATGATGATCGACTCTTTTTTCAATAAATTCGTACTCAAAATAAATTTCCCTAATCTTCTACTGGATAGTGGAATTAATTACATTCACTTGAAAAGTAACTGAAAAAAAA
>JAOUZG010006071.1:0-18515 GCA_026289955.1 Argiope argentata
AGTGAAAGAAAATGGAAGTTTTTCTTGGTGGGAAAAAAAGAAAGAAAAAGATGACGATGTAACGAGGCGCCGTCTATTGAATGAATTTGGCAAAAACAATTCACCTAATTTGTTTCTTCACACACTCTCTTTTTCTTTTTTCATTTTTTAAAAATGGGATATTAGAAGATTTTTTTTAAAGCATTTTCTGTATGTCCGTTTTGGTAAGCTCCGTTTGAGACTTATTAATGAGAGTACGCGGTTAAAGTGATGATTAGCGTGTCCCCCCCCGAATTTATCGTCAATATGGCAACCCAACGGAACGCTCTTTTAGCAACCCTAACACTGTTTTGTTTACTACTTTCAGCAATTTTTGAGCTGAACATGAACTACGACCATTTTAAGAAAAATGTTTAATTAAAAGTAATAAAAAATATCGATGAAAGATCTTAATTTTTTTCTTTATTATAATTAAAAGCTTTTTTTACAACTGTTAAGACACTGCAATTTTATTTATGATGTGAACACGAGTTAACGAACTTTATTCTTCTGCAATTTTTAATGGTCAATATGCGCTTTGAAAAATCGTCTGAATTCGTATTTTACGAAATCGTCTGCATTCTTACTTTTAAAATCAGTTGCAATCGAATTCTTCGCAGTTCTGATGATTCTTTTTTTCCTCTGACTGTTGGTTTTCTTGATAATTTATTATGCTGGTATTTGTGCAAAAATAGTGGAATGGAAGATAGAATTTCGAATCGAATGGATAAAGGGTGAGTGTAATATATGTATATATTTTTTCGAGCTGATGAATTTAGGAAATAATGCATCTTTGAATGCAGGATGGTTTGATTGCTTCTCCTCCTGTTCTTTCTCTTCTTTTGATTATGAACTGTTTCTGTTATGCACACAGTCCTTATGCTGAATGTGCTAGCGAAGCTACTAGGTTCCCGATCCCATGGCTAACGAAGTCGCAGGATGTTATTTTTTTAAGTTAAAAAAAATCTGCCCGGTACCTTCAACAGGCATCGCATGCTCTAACTTTTGCTCTACTCCCAACAGACCGGCGCAACCGGTCTGAAAAAAAAAACAATACTTATCGGTAAAAAAATTATAATTATATTGCGAAAAGTAGTAACCACCGTAGTGTTTGTTTACTTTGTCCGCTATCTTTATTGGCGACTTGGCATCTGTGGCGCGGCACTTTTACCGAGTGCGCTTTAATTTTGAAAGCTGAAAAATAAAGTCCTTCTCAAACAAAAAAATTTGAATGTTATATTTTTAAAGGAAAATAATGATAACTGCTTTAAGTTAAGAATTGAAGCACTTTTTATTATTATCTTCCTTATATGCTAAAAATTTTGGTACTTAAATATTATACCATCTTCTCCAACAATGGCCAACGGTTTCGTAACTTTTTGGCGACGGATTTAAATGTGGCGATAAATATCAATGGATTACACCATTGTCATGATTGGCGGTTTAGCAACTCATTGCTGATGACTTCAAATTTGACGATAAAGTTGGAAGATGTAATACGTCAATATCAAAATATTTTGCTGCTTTCAAAAGATATTGGGTTATTAAATCGATTAAATAATAGTTTGAAACGAGCATTATATATTCTGTAAATAATTAATTTAACTTTATTAATTTTTTAAATGTTAATATAACTATTATTTTAAGAATTATTATATTTAAATTTAATCATTAATGAATATAAAAATGATTAATTTTCAAACATTTCGAAACTGAATTTAAAAAATACTACTCAGAACATTTAGAGGATATTCTCAGTCTTGTATAAAATAACGGTATAAACAATTTTTTCTAGCATAAAATGAAAGAGAGTCACAAATGCAAATTTTTTCTGTTTTCAAAATTTGCAGTATGCAAATTTTGAGTTCGACCTCGAAGATGAACTTTTAGCAGCAGGAAATTTGGTTTGGATTTCAACTTAATATAAGACAAAGCGGAAAAGAATGATCATTCAGTAAACCCGTTGCTTCAATGAGTGAGATGTCTCAGCGAAGACATTAAACAAAATCAGAATCTTGGAGAGTTGTTGGTCGGTTAAAGGCGGGGGGAGGGGACTGGAAATACAGCCTGAAGAGCGTAGACGGACAACAATGCCGAATGAAGGCCTTTTATTTAATGTTAGAGGCTCAGATTCACCGAAATATGAATGTCACTGTTCTTAAACAACAACTTCGCTAAGATACTGACACCATAGTTTTGACACAAACTGTCTGAAACCACCTTCACTCTGTAGGTCTGTATCCTCACCGATCAATGGTGTGTGTCATGTTAACAGGAAGGCACCGTCATGCTCACAGGGAGTGGGCAATAGAGAATGTGAACTGGAGGAGAAATGAATTGAACTATATTCTTTTCTCTGACAAATCCCGTTTTTCTGTTCATCCTGATTGTAGGGTATTTTCATTTACTAGGAAAATAGCACTCGAAACAGTCCCGCGTTCGCGTACGAAAGAGTAGGAATTGGCAATGGGGGAGTGATGGTCTATGCTGCCATCCGCATTGATAGGCGTACCGATCTCCATATCATTCGAAATGGAGCTCTGACCGGTCGCCGATATAGGGATGTAGGGGATGTACTAGTAAGGGATGGCATTCGATGGTTATAACAGTTTTTTCAAATATTAATTCATTACTTTTTCCATAATTAATTAAAAACTAACTTTCTCGCCAAAAATCTTCATTTCTCCACAACCAAATAAGTAACGAATTCAGTTTGTTTTTTCTTTATACCAATGAGGTTAGCTTAACATGTTTTTGACCGACTATTTCAAACGATTCTGTTTATTTTCTTAGTATTTGATGCATTTAAAATTAAACATTGTTAACTAATAGATTTTTTTGGATTCAATTTGAAGTATTTTCGATTTAAAATAATCTTTACTTATAATAAAGCACGATGTCTGTGCGTGTGTGTTGGCGCTGTACAGACCAGACCGTTCGACCTACAGCTACCAAATTTGATATATGTATACCTTGGGTGCCGGGAATATGCCCCTCGGAGCCCTTTTTTGAATTTTTAATTAAAATTTTAATTAATTAAAAAATGAGCTAAATTTTAACTTTTTTTCGCTATAACTTCTGAAAATATTACAGCACACAATTGGATTTTTGCATCACGTTAAAGCTCAAAAAATTAGCTTTTCAATAATACTGATGTTTTGACCTACGAATTAAAACACTATTTTTAAAGATTTTTTAAACATTTAATTTAATCGGGTTTTTTTCAACAATTTATTCCGCAAAAAAATTATCTTCTCGTGGATCTCAAAAAAAAGTCAGCTTGAAATAGAATGTTGCCATCACATTTTCTGAAGTTCTGATTTAAAAAAAGTTAATTACTACCAAAAATAAAACAGAAAAATACAATTTTCATCACGTGATTATATGAAATGAAACAAATAGGAAATGTGATATTTTTTAAACAATAAATGCAAGAGAAAATTTTTCTTGATCGATTGCAATATCAAAATTAACAATTCCATTAAAGAATTAAAATAAATAAAAATACAAAGTAAAAATATATTACAAAAGTGCGATAGTTAAAACTGAAAAAGAATTTTTAGAAAAGCACCAAACAATAATCTTCTGAAAGCGGGATTAATTATTTAAAAGCAAGAAATCTTAAACGCACTTTGAAAATGACGTCATTTCAAAGAAACAACGAACAAAAAGCAATTGATAATCAGTAGTAGTAAAATATTTTTGCATTTTTTTTAATTTTTAAAACAATAAGACATGTTTTGAATTGTTACTTTTACTTATGTGAAGAAGATATTTTGTGCAAATCAAAGAATTTGCCTTCGTGATTGTAATTTATCTCCGCCTTTTAATGAGTCATGCGAAATAAAAACGCATCTTCTTTCAACGAAGTAACGTAATATTAAAACTATACTGGTAAAAGTAGGTCAGCTATTTGAAAACGCATCTTCTTTCAAACAAGCATACGTAATAATTAACAATGCAAAATTTGTAAAAGCATATAAAACTATTTTTACCCGCATATTTCGGAGACATCAATACTTTCTTTCAAAACAATATCATGTTCTCTCACGAGAAAAAATAAATCAACTATCATTCCAAATTAAACATATAAAAATGTCATTTTCGACACGTGTCTGTATAAAATGAAACAAATATGAAACATGATATTTTTGGAAAATAAATGGATGGAAACGTTTTCTATGATATTTAACTATGCATATATTACTAATCCAATTAAACAATTTAAGGCAAATATGGCTTAACATCTAAAAGGCAACTTTTGTAATCGGAGCCCAACATCTAATTTCTTAATTTTTTTGGGGAGAGACATAAATCTCTTAACAAATGGTCTAATTGAAATATATAATTAGTAGAATGAGGGAAAAAATGCTGATGAATTAAATTTTTACATGCATCATCTCCTCTGCGAATCATATTTAACAAAATATTCTTGAGACAACAAGTCCTTAAAATAAAAAAAGTGGCAATCCAATCAACTAAATCAATCAACAAAGCTGATCGATCTATGAAAATTTCAACATTCGATATCAATTGGCGATTTTAGATCACTTTATCAAGATATCAAAGAAGCCAATCAGAGTTACTCTAGAATAATTGGTCTAGATTATGATAATGATGATTGTTCTAAACTTGCAATATTCAGAACTGAATAAATCAGCCAGATTTGAAGAAGATAGAAATGCTTATTTATTTATTTAGAAGTTGAAATATTAAGAATATTTTACAAATATGAATCTATAAGACTTAAGGAATTTAAACCATAATTTTTTGAAATATATTTATAAAACTAAAAAAAATATATTATTGAGAGCATTTATATACATCTAAAAACAAAATTAAAAACTGAAGGTTTCAATTAACCTGTGAAACTTTTGCTGAATAATTCCTTGAGATCTTATAAATTATAAAAAAAATTATAATGTTTCAATTTCTGTATTGAACATAAAACTTCAATGTTGGACTATTCTGCTTTCAGTTCTTAGTTTTATTTAAAGACATGCCTGAATTGAGTTGAAAAGTCTTTATATTATTGACAGTTTCATCATTTCCACTTTACTTTAAAACTGAATTTTACTTGCATTGATAGAAAATCGGAGAGAGATGCGGACTTCAAAGATAGGACTGCTTAAGGCCTACATAATAGTGTAAGTGAATTATATGACTATCGAAATTTGAAGCTTAAAAATATTTTGCTGAAAAACTTATTATGAGACCAAGTTATATAAAAAATGATTTAACTCTTTAGTCGGCATTAATATTGGCGAACTGACTGGTCGCCAAAGGTGGCTATTACAGAATAAAGAAAATTAAAAAAATTCTAATCTGTATTGCGTTACGCCACTGGTGTAGAAAATTCAAGCATTTTGCATTACCACAATTGGCTCTGAATCCTCAACTGGCGTTGAAAATTCAACGCTAGTATTATTTTTTGATCAATTATTTATAGTAATTGCAATTATTAAGCCGGCATGGCCTGGTTGGTAGGGCGTCCAATTCGCATCCTTTGGGCAACAGAGTTCGAACACGCCAGCGGGAGACTCTCCATGTGTGGTTTACGCTTTTACATCTGTCTTGGTAACAAAGTCCTCCATGTCGAAAGTAATACCCCTCCCGTTGTAAATCGAAACATGGGAACAACAACAATAGTTGCAATTATTTTTTTAAAAAAGTAAGTAAAATAAAAATTTACTTTGCTAACCTAAGTAGGAATTGATTTTACAAAATTATTTTTTATATTATTTGTTAGGGATGGAGTTTAAAAAATCTTTTAATCCAATTTTTTTATCGTAACTAATAATAGTAAGGAATTCAACTTTGTAAGATATTATAATGTCATTACATTATTCAACAAATTGATAATTAGACTATAAAAATATTAGAATATTTCAGTTTGAGGACATGTTAATATAAAGATCTTAAAAACTAAGCAAATATAAAATCGATTGTAATATTCTATTTTTGCTGAGTGAAATAACTCAAATCAATTAAAAATGTACAATGAAATAAATATGACGACAAGACTAAAATACAAAACAAAGTTTTATTACAAGACACGAAGTTTACTAAACGATGATATGATAAAACAGGAACAAAAGGTAATATTTGAATTATATACACTATGTACAAACATTTGAACCCTATTTATTATTGCAGCGAAGATATATCCCAATAGTGACCCATTATCTTGGCGTTATTGTAACCGATTGGCGAAAGAACTTGAGTCTTTTCTTTTGAGTCTCTATATTGTCACGGATACAGTCTTTGAGCTTAGGATTTTCCAGTTCATCTAGAACTGATGTTGACGAAAGAGGTTTTTCAGACATGCATCTCTTCACCTTCTCCGACGGATTTTCGGTGTCTGTGATCATCGGAGTCGGTTCTGGTTCGTACCACATCTTCTTTTCAAAGAACATAAAAGGTGCCGCACAAGTGACGTAGCATATGGCTGAGAGGACAACGGTAAAAACAATGTATGCTGTTGCATATACGGCCTGGAAGAGAAATAATGCATCAATAAGGTGTGAATTTTGGTGGTATTGAATGAATATCTATTTCTATCAAAACAAAATAATATTTATCATATTGTTTAGCATTCAAAATATATATCAATGTTATAGATATAAGATATCATATTGTTACGTTTTTAGCGTAGCGGGTTCGGATTGAATGGACTTTACTTGAGGACAGCACAAACAAATTTATTTACAGGATAACTCGATAAGGGAAAACAGATAAATACAATCTAGCAGTCAACAGTCACTTACAGCGTAAATGCAAGCCTTACGCACAATAAAAACAGACTGCAAAACCGACATCGTATATCACAGCAACAGTAAATCTCAGCGAGCTCAATAATACAACGATAACAGCAAACGTAAACACAGCTCACTAAAGTAATCCGCTAGTCCAGCGAGATGCTTCTCTTCCGAGAGGGGAAAAAATAACTGACTTACTCCGGCAACTTTTCCCTTATATAGCCGAGCTAGCGAGCGCGTGAAAACACGTGGAAGAAACGCGCCGCTTCATGAAGGATCCAGTGGCTATCAGACTATTCCTTTCGCCAAACCAACCCGGCTGGCGCGAAGCTCCTCTCCAAACGCCGCCAACCTTGGCACACCCCCACGTTCGCCCGCTCGTAACAATATCTTGTATTAATAGGGACTGCTTTATTAAAAGACTATTTCTGATAATTTATTTATATCATTATTCAGTTTTTTTTTATTATGAAACCAAACCTTTCTCGTATTTTCTATAATAAACTTGGTATTCCAGAGAAGGCTTTGCCTGACATTGGCGTCCAATTGTTACGAAATATTAACTTTTGGCGTGAATTTAGCATTTTTACTCAATATATCGCGTGATCTTTGGCTAGTGTTTTGACGATTAATATTTGGCATGCGGTTAATATAGTTCAAAAATCGAATTTGGATATTAGATGCGTTTCTATAATCTATTGAAAAAAAATTACCACTCCTATAGTCACAAATTCTCATGCTTAATCTGATATTGAATTTTTAAATTGTCGTAATTGCATGTTTCTGATAGCACAAACCGACTGATAGTCAACTCGCAGTTAATTTTTTCTTCAACTTTGGCAGGTTCTATACAACATATGTTAAATCTGTGTATAGAATCTTATCATTCTAGCACACTTCGTTTTTTAGTTAACATGCTAACTTATATTATCTGATAGAATAGATCTTCAAATTTGGTGTATAGACCTTATCACACGCATACAGATGGACATTCGCAATATGAATTATTCGAACTCAGGCACGTCTAAAACATAAAGATTCGTGAAAACTGGGGTTTGAATTTTTTTTGACAATTATTATACATTCTCTATATTACGTATTTCAGAAAGCAAAAAAAAAAAAAAAAAATGGGCGGTCACCATTAGAAACGCTGACAAAGATTGGATACTGAATTTAAAATTTTCATAGAATTACGCAAATTATTTTTAGATTGTTAGCTTGAGGTTTCGTAAATGCTACTAAGAGTAAAAATATCTCGCCACAATAAACTGTAATAATTTCAATTACTGCGCAATAAACACAAAAACAATAAAGACATACTTTACAAATCCTTTTCACATTTGGATAATAGCAATTAATTTTGTAGGTTTTGTGAAGTATAGTAAATGAGCATTACTTTATTAGTTATGAATTATTTCTGTTGATTTTCATCTTGTATAATCTTTAAGAAGATTTTTCCCGAATGTATTAAAATTTTCTGCTTTTCAAAGAAATGCTCGAAATGCGAATTGTCTGAGATAATATTTAGAATGTACTAATTATTGAAATGTACTAATTATAGAAAAATACTAATTATTGAATAATAATTAGTATTTTTTTAGCGTTAAAATAGTTTGTTGTGATACTTTTTATCATGTGAGAACATGATGTTGTTTAGGTTTGAGGTTTCTGAAAATTGGCGATTGGCGACTAATTGGCGATTTATCGCTTTTGAGGCACTTTTTCACTTTTAGGGTTATTAGAAAATAATGCAGAACGTTGTCACATTTGGAGATTAATCGCCAAAAATATAGAAATTTAAATTTGTAATTCAAACGTTTAAGTCAATGCCAACGTTGTTGCATTTTTTATTGCTTTTAAAAGGTTTTTATCATATTAGAAGATGACGTTGTATTGAGATTGCACTAATTGAAGCCAAAAAAGTAACGAGAAGAAAATTGGCGATTTATCGCTTTTGGGACCAATTTTCCGTTTTTAGGATTATTAGCAAAGGGTAAAGACGGTTGTCACATTTGGCGACTTATTACCAATAAAAAGTTACAACTTGCACGAATGTCCGCCGTGTACCCGATTCTCGATATATCGGCGCATGCATATTTTGATAGTCACATGATTGTTTCAAACCTACTTAAATTCGTTAATGATTAAATTAAGTAAGACAAACAATTCCTTAAAAATAATAATGTTTTCACATGATAACATGAAATTTCTGGTATCGGATTTCAATTTTGTTTAATTACAGCCAATCACCCTGTTACCTTAAGAACTAATCCGTGTAAACAAAGAGTATTGTAACTGACTGTTATGCTGAATATCTATCCACCTTTTGTGCAAAGACACAACGGTCAACAAAGGTTCAAATAATAGACAAACTGCTAGTGAAAGGCTGAAAATTTTCCCACATCTTTTTAATTAAGAAAAAATTGTGGTACTGTAAGAAAATAAATAAAATTCACTTAGATTTCTTTTCAAAGGTATAAAAAAATCTGGGAAGAATTATTATGCTCATTAAAGTTAAATATTGAATTGCTATTAGTTATAAAGCTGTACTGACCTGATCCAGATGTCCCATGTATATTTTCTCCCGGAGTTGGCCTTCACGCAGGAACAAGATCAAGGGATGAAGGACGTAAAATAAGACAACAAGTCTGTCAAGTGGGATTAAATACTTCCAGGACAAAATAGTGTTGACGATACCTGAGGGATGCAATTCAAAATTAAATTTCGAGGTAGAAATTCAGTAAAGCTATTCTAATTTAACTGAGAGAAAGCAATGTTTAATAGTGTTTAAACACTTATATAGGACAATTTTATATTTAGCATGAAATATATGTTCAAGTTATTTATAATTGAAGATCTTCAATAAATTAATATCTTGAGATATTAATTTTTACAAATTATTTCTAAACATTAGATAACCTTTTATATGATAATACTTTAAAATGTGGCGGATGGCTCCATAGTAAAATATTTAGGTACTTACGCATTAGACCGTCGACGCTAAAAGTTTAGTAACTCTTTGGCGACGGATTCAAATTAGGGGATAACCGTCGACGCCAACGAAATCAACAAAATGACGGAAAATAGTTAAAGGTTGAAATTTTTTTTAAATAATGTCGTTTTCCCCCCATTATTGTCGGTTTAGCAACTCATTATCGACACCTTCAAATTTGGACATAAAAATCGGCGGTCTAATACGTAAGTACCAATATTTATTGCAGTAAAAAGATTATTGTGATATTTTTCGATGAATTTATTAGTTAAAATTTTTGATACAGATTAAAAATGCACTTCATACATTTCGATAAATTGATCAATTTAAGCTATATTTCAATAGTTCTGTCCAAATTATACACAGTTAACCTCCTCTGATAGCACATTTTTTATTGATTATTGTTCAAAATTTCCAACAGATCTTTTCGAAAAAGGCATTCTGACAATTTTATTTTTGCCTGGCTGGTTAAAAAAACTTGATGTGTAAAAAATAAAGTTACAATATTACCAAATTAATAATATAGATTAACCATATATTTGCATAATACTATGGTATCATGGTATCATTTTAACAGTACTATGGTATCATGTGACTGATCACCTTAAAAAAATTTCATGAATTCCTAACCGGGGTATACATTAGACAATTAAAGTAACATATTATTCAGGTTAATCACAACGTTTTTGTGTGAGGGACACGAAATCACATTTAAACGTTTTGGCTGGACGAACCAATTGGTCGCAAAAGGCGCCTAGTATTGTTATAAATTTTTTCCTCTTTCGTATGAGGAAAGAGCAGAGTCATGCTTGTTATTATGCTATAATATGAGTAGTTTTTGTTTTTTCACATCAATAACACTGTTACAAAATCACTTCTTGTGTTTGGGATACTTTTGTGATTTGATAGTCAACGTAGAAATAAACAGTCCTTTAGTAGAAAACACGACGACTTTTATACCACATGAAAAGACGAAGAATACAAAGACGACAAATATATACAGCCGAGACGAACTCACAGCAGAAAACTACAACAGACAGTAGCCTAGAAGTAGAAATAGACCACAGCACATGAAGTGGCCAGACAGAATTCAGCAGGAGAGGAGATCTTCTGAGCTTCTCTCTACGGTCTCTTCAAACGGTTTAAATTTTAGACTGTCTTCTCACTTTAACTGCCGACTTACTACTACACGACTGTCTACTCCTTACAGGAATCGGCACACACCCGTTCAGTAATATATTGGGGTCCACAAAAGGCTGGTACTTCGCTGAACTATTCCGCTTCGATATCTTCTCGATGACTCGTCACTTGACTCCGACTACGGACTCGATTTCGATTTAATTCAGCTTGAGAGTGCCAACCTTTATAGTTCCCGGCAGGCGGGGAGAGAAGGTTCTCGAATGAATCAGTCTCATCTCAGTTTCTATCGGACAAATCGTTAAGATTCTCATAGTTTCCAGCAATATCCATTTTGTCGCTAAATTCCCCGCCAAATAATTGCGAAGTTTGTCGCCTAGCTTTAAGATCACTGACGGCAACCTATCATAATCCCCAGGGATGAATGTAAAACAATATTTCTTACGTTCAAATTAACCTTGTTGGAAAGAAAACTTATAGGTTTGTAACAATACTGTTATAAAACTAATTGTTACTCACCTTACTAATCAAATATGCTTTATCTCATTTTTATAAGAAAATTTTCTGTATTCTCCGAAACTTGCAAACAGTTTATTCCAAATTTTTTAAAAATATCATTTACATCTCATTACATATCATAAAAGAAATTTCGTAATCTATACATAATTTTACCTCCATAACCGTAATAACAAGCAAATATAATCCAAGCCATTCCTAACGACCACACGCTCCTGTGAACAGATGCGTAAGTTGCTGACAAAGTCATCTCCATTGTTTCGCCGTCGTGATATCCATACAATCCACATAATACAGTCAGGCTCAGTCCAGCAGCAAGGAACCAACCGACACAAACAGCTACCTGAAAGAACAAAAAACCATAATAAACATTAAATCTCCACCTTTGTATTCCAATTATAACAATAATTTGTTTATCGATTTTCAGACTATAATTTTCAAGCATAAATTAAGTAGAAAATTGGATTTAAATAGCATTAGTTTCGTTCATAATTGATCTTTTGATATCATATGATTTCACATAAAATGAATCCATACATTTAAACTAATCATGACGGCTTTCTGGAACAGAGGTAGCTCGTCTTCCTCGTGTTCTGGGAGTCAAGGTTTTGGCATGGTTCTTCTGTGCGCTATCTGTGAGATGTGTGACTGTGCCCCCCTGTAAAAAGGGGCTGTGCAAACAACTGTGCTGAGTGTGTAGCTACGTCGTACTCTTGGTCCTAATTGGCGCTACTTCAAAAACAAGAGGCGCTCCTTTCGGCTCGGGGGGCTTGTCCATGGCAAGTGCCATTAGTAACAACAACAACAAACTAATCTTGAAAATCTAATGAAAAGTCCTCCATATTTAAACACCGGCTTGTTTTTGTCATTTTTTGCTCAATATGAAGGCTTGTGACCTTTAAATTTTCCATTAGTGCTCGCTTACTTCCACTAATGCCCATTTTTAGGCGAAATGTCGAAAATACCACTTATTATACATTCCCTATGAAGATTCCCATAGATTATGTTATTTCAGCCTTAAAAACATAATCTATTTCCTATAAAATTTACATTTTTATTTCATATAAAAACTTATGCATTCTAGGCATTTCATCAATGGTTGCACCCATCTTCAGTATCATTACAACTCCCATTTTCAAAAAAATTTCGCTTTCCTTGATTGTGTAGCTTTTAAGTACTAGTACACACGCATAAAAGTTATAAAACTACTAAGCAGTTATCTTTTGATTGCCGATTATATAAATATTAAGAAAGTTCAAGATAATGTTGCGTTGATTTAAACGTTTTTCCTGTTTTTTGTTATTTTAATCGTTAATTATAATTAAGATATTTAACGAGCCAGGATGGACTCGTGTTCCTTAGGTTACGATTTCGAAACTCGTAAAACATTTAATTGACTCATCATTAACTCATCTTTACTTAAGGCCTTTTGGCCCTCTATAACAAATACTGATTAGTTGGTATATATGAGCAGACTTTTTAAAGTGACTTAGAGTCATTTCATTTATTAACACTTCCATGGAAACTTTTACAATCCCTTTGATTCATTGAAACGGAAAATAATAATAATTTCAAGGTAATCACTGTACTGTAACTGCTTTTGTATGGTTAGCCATTTTTTGCAAAAAAATCTTTTGGCACAGTATGCTGTAACTTAGGAGCTTAAGGCAGCGCAAGTAATCACAAAAATTTATCAAATGACACTATATATTATTGTCATTATAATATCGGTTCCGGGCCGGGATAGCCTGGTTGGTAGAGCGTTGGACTCGTACTCCTTAGGTTAAGAGTTTAAAACTAACCGGCCAAAAGATTCCCCGAGTGTGTGGCGGCTGGCGCTCGTTAAATTTTCCGTGATCGCTAAGTCCTCCACTGTGGAGAGATACCACTGGTGGTACAGGGTCAGAGGGGATCGTTCTCTGTTCCAGGTCTAAATTACTGAGATGAATGAATGAATGTGCATGAATGAAGTCCGTCCCCTAAAAAGGGTTGTGACCTGTGTATAGATAAGTCGTACTCTTTGCCCTAGAAGGCGCTACTTGTAAAACAAAGAGACGCATATCCTGGGCTTAAAATCTCCTGATTGTATCAGCGGGGCTTGTTTACGGCAAGTGCCTTAAGTAACAACAACAAGAAATTTAATCATTGAAATTTATTTCAAATATTATTGAATTTTGTGTGCACGGAGAAGGTAATATTCACAAACTGGTCGTCGAAATAGTTATATAAAAGCAACAATTTCAAGTGGATACTATACTACATGTATTTCTTCATTGCCACATTTTGCATACTTAAAATTTTACACCTTCACATCTACAAAAACTGAAAAGTGAGGGTTAGAATAAAAGAATTGGTAAATATTTCGTTCATAAAATTCTTCATGAATTGAAAGGATCATCCTCATTAAATATGTATTTCATGACATAAAATTCTAAATTACCAAAAAAAAAATTGAAATTACTTTTACTGTAAGAGACCCCATATTTTTACAGGAAATCAAATTTTATGTCATGTTCGAATATATCTTTCCTAGAAAAAAATTATCTTAATCAGTATATTTATATATATTGTTGCGTTTTTACCGTAGCGGGTTCGGATTGAATGTACTTTACTTGAGGACAGCTCAAAATATTTATTTACAGATATTTGCAGGATGTTTTGATGAAGGAAAAATTCAGATAAAAATAATCCAGCAGTCAACAGTCAATAACAGCGTAAATACAAGCCTTACGCACAATAAACACAGACTGTAAAACAGATATCGTATAGCACAGTAAACAGTAAGTCACATCGGGCTCAATTATACAACGTTAACAGCAAACGTAAACACAGCTCACTAATAACAAGCGAGAAAAGTAATCCGCTAGTCCGGCGAGTCGCTACTCTTTCTAGAGGAAAAACTGCTGAAACTGCAGCAGCCCGTCCCTTATATAGCCGAGCGAGCGAGCACCGAAAAGCACGCGGAGCTTCATGAACTCTCCAGCGGCTACCAGACTATTCTTTTCGCCAAATCCACTCGGTTGGCGCGAAGTTCGTCAGCCGTCGCCAACGCCTTCTCCTTCGGCGCCACCCGCTTGTAACAATATTATTGTATAAAAAGGTATTATAATTCTTTCCAAGAATATTTGCCTTGTTCCAATAAACAATACACATGCAAGTATGAACAACTAATGAACTTAGTAATTTAATTTCAAAATGTGTTTATAATTACTTACCTTACTCAGTTTAACTTTCTCATAACGTGTGACGAAGAATCCCAACAATATTCCCAAGCAGAATGGTCCAACATGATCGTAAGCTTGAATAAATACTTTCTGCCAAATTGATTTAATATTTCTACAGAAAGAAAAAAAATCTTTCTTACCGTCTTAAAAAGTACCGTTTCTTACAGCAATAAAAATTACTTTTATAAACAATGAAATGCCAATTTTATCCAAAAGAAATTCATTAATATATAATTCGTTTTCTTATCCTGGAAATTTGTCCGATGGTTATCCCCAAGATATTTTTGAAATTATAAGTATTTGTTGGATTTATTGTTATAATTTTATATTTATTATCATGTCAGAACATGATATTGTTTTAGGAATGAGGTTTTGTGGAGTCGAAAAAAAACTCATAGGCGAAAAATAAAAATTTTATTATCTGCTCGAGCATCTCAAAAAATCAGCTTTTAATAACGCGTTGCCATCATATTTACAAAAGCTCTGATTTTAAAAAATAAACGACTACACCGAATAAAGCCTAGAAAAATTTCATTTTGAGCACATGATTATATGAAATGAAATAAATAGGAAACGTGATATTTTTTTAGACAATAAATGCGAGACAAAGTTTTTTGGATCGTTTGCAGTACTCAAGCGACTCGTTCAATGAAACGATTAAAATGAATAAAAATATAATTTATTTCGCACGAGCACGTGGTGCTTGGCCGTTCAAGAAATTATGCTCTGGCATGATACATTGAAATAGGCATAAGATTCCATTTTAATCTTTTTTTTAATTACTGTCGATATTTATCACTAAATACTATGGTTTTTACAGTAAAGTACATGTCAAGAGGCAACGACAACAGTACAATAACATTCTTAATAGATTATTTCTTGATGAAATAACCATTTTGTCTAAAATACAAAGCATTCAAATAAAATACATTTAATTTTAAATAAAATAGCATTATTTGCCCTTTTTAATGATAAAACAAAGCATTAATTGAACTTTTTAATAATAAAATAAAGCGTTAATTGAACTTTTTAATAATAAAATAAAGCGTTAAATGAAGTCTTTAATAATAGTATAAAGTTATAATCTGGTAATAAAAAATGAAGTAATATATTGCGCTTATGTCTACCGTTCTTAACATTTTTCATTTCACTTATAACTTTTCATTAGTCATATAGAATTTCAGAACATTTATTTAACTATCTAATGGTTTCCGAGTTATTTAAATGTTTCGATTCACCGCATTATTTCTTATGTCCCTTGAAAACAATGCCTGATTTTGTCAATGTGAGATCACGGATTAAAAGTTTCTCTCTGACCTTTTACCAATGGCGCATTTCCGAACAGATAACTCATTAGGGCGCTAGGTTAAAAAGGTAACTAACAAGTTAATTAAAAATAATCGAAAATAAGCAGCTGAAAAGAGACGAATACCTTATATTGTGTATTTAATAACTAATCTTATAATTTTATAAAGTCTAGACTAAATTTCTAACTTTTATTGAAATAAAAAGCGTTATTTTGCTTCGAACTTAAGGCTCATTTCAGTTCGATAACTATTATAGCAAAAGTAATTTTGATGAGTAAAATCATTCATTAATCAAAAGGAAATTTGTGTGCACTTACACAAAGCTCAAAAAGTAAAAGGCCGGTGATGGTGGTAAGTCATTCATAAGAGTCACCATGGCGATAGCAATACTGCTGCCCATTATGATGATGCAGTTGACAAATACCCCCACAGTTGTAGATCTGAAAAAAAATGTCATTAGCCGGTGTAAATAATTATTTAAATGAAATTGATTGAAATATATTTTACTGTGCCACTCGAATCTTGAACTATCATGGCAACCCTAAAGGAGTAGCTTCAATAGTAAATCTTCGATAGTTGTTCCAACGCTTTAGATATTTAGTAGCCATTTTACTTTTTATTATTACCGTTTTGGCAACATTGGTGATATAAACAGGCAGATTTTATATCGTTCTTTTTAGAAATTTCACATTTATTTATACCATTATATCTTAAAATAAAATAATCTGATCTCTACTTGATCACATTAGCAAGTGTAAATATTTATTTAAATTAAATTGATTGAAATATATTTTACTGCGCCATTCGAATCTGGTACTAATATGGCAACCCTAAAAGATTAGCTTCAATAGTAATTCTTTGATGTCTGTTTCAACGCCTCAGATATTTAGTAGTCATTTTACTTTTTATTTTTCTAGATTTGGCAACATTGGTGATATAAACGAGCAGATTATATATTTTTATTTTTAAAAAAATTTCACATTTATTTATACTATTATATTTTAGAATAAAATAATTCGATTTCTAATAAAGCTCTGTATAGTTTCTAATCATGAAAATGGATGAGGGTTATTTTAAAACGAACCAAATAAATTTCATTCGTATTCACGTAATGAGGGAAAAATATTTCACACTATAACAATAAGTGGTAATTTTAAAAGCTCTAAAAATTTCTTTTTTTTAAATCAATTTTTAAAAAAGGAAAAGAAAATTTTAATGAAGAAAGCAGATTTTGAAATAGATATGATTGTTTAGATAGTTAAAAATATGCATAGTTTCTTCGCTAAATTATAAACTGTTTTGGGTTTTTATAAGTAAATTTGTATGCCGTATTAAGTAACACACAATATAAATTTATGAGTATAAAAAGGAAAAGAGAAAGAAAGCATAAGAGAAAAATGGATATAGAAAAAAAACAATGAAAGTAAGGATATTCTCTTATTAGGAACTATTCGATTTAAAATCAAAATATATGTCACCTTATTTATAAAAAAAGTAACATAAAATTATTTTTACTTTAAATTAAAAAAAAAACGTAGTGCAAAAATATTTTAATGGAATTTTTTTTATTATAACTCAAAAATATTTTTAAAGATTTTTTAAATAAAAAAACAAAAATATTATATAAATTATTGACTGTAATAAATTGTACAGATTAATATACAATATTTTATTAGTAGCTTGCGCCAAAAAAATTTAGACGCTATAATAATTTGTACGATTTGCCAATAAAATCCTTTTAAAATAAAAAAAAGATAACAAATTGTATATTTTAATAGTTATTAATTCTAATTAAGAATTTAAAATTAATATACAATTTAACAAAATTTTATGTAGCCCACTTTTTAGAAATTTCCATTAAGTTTTTTTTCCCTATGAAAGATTAATATACAATGCAATCAAAATTACCTGCTTAAAATGAAAATCAAAATAGGAGATATCAGAAGCAAGTGAAACATGCAGCACATCATCCATGTATGAGATAAACACTGTAAAAAATAATATTTACAATGAACATATATTTAATTAAATATAAATTATCTGTGTTAACAAATGGCTACATATAAAGCATACTTAATATTTAACAATTTAATAATATTTTTAAAGTAATATTTAATGAAATTAATTTTTTTAAAAATATAAAAACAATTTTATAAAATTATCTTCTCTTTTTAATTAATATTTCATAGAAGTGATGTTATTTCCCAAAAATAACGTCATAATTTAGCAATTCTTAAATTAGTATCTTCACGCTAATTGTGTATAAAGCATAATATTTATAATAATAAAATTTTAACTCAATTAAACTATCTAATGTAATAATTTCACGTTTCCATCAAACTGTACAACATTGAAGTCATGTTATTTTTTATAGTTTTACATCTTAATAGTCTATACTCTGCTGATTGTGTACTTGAATCATTATACTGGAAAAAGTCCGATGATGACATTATAACAAAATTAAATGCTCAGTTAGTTTATCTTTCAAATTTTGCAATACGTATATATACAGAATGTGTGTATGTGTGTGTCACAAAAAGGAAATTTACACAGTCATAAATTT
>JAOUZG010006079.1:0-16080 GCA_026289955.1 Argiope argentata
ACCCTCTGGTTCCGATACCAAGACCTTGCATACAACCCACCGAGGCCAGCATAATTCAGAAAAATTAAGATAAGAGATTTCATGTACATTGTTGGGGTTTAGATTCTACATCAGGTTCAAATTCCTAAATATCTTAAGAGATTTTTCCAACTAAAGAAACCAGTGAGCATTTAATACAGAGATGTATGCAAATCTTTCAATTTGTGCCTTTTCAAGTATAGTATTCGATTTCCTATTAGAAAACTGATGTAGGAAGTCCCTTTTTAATTATCTTATATTTATTTCAGTAAGAGAAAACGGACAATATATTAAATCCAAGGCGAATGTTAAGCTATAAAGCGATACTAAAAAAGATTAATTTTTTTATAAAACTTTTGCTTATTTATTTATAATCTGGGATGTATTCTTTCAAAATTTCCAAATAACTGTTTTAAAAACACATTAGTTTTATGCATAGTTTTTTTTATTCATTGAAGCATGCCGTTCGTGAGAAATTAACTGAAAAATAGGGATCTTATCATATCACTTTTCTATCCATTTGATGCTTTGGCTCGTATTATAAAGTTACGATTGATCAAGTATCGGCGAAACAATCAGAAATTTGAGGGTTAATCATTTTCACGAAAAGAAGAACAACTACACAAGTTTTTGGAAATTATCGAATGGTTAAAATTTTTGATCCCAAAAATGTATACAATTTTCTGTAGGGTGGATTACAGAGCTTAAACTAAATAGTTTTGTGAGTTTGAAGGATTTAATCATCGCAGATCAAATGAAAACCCGCACGCCTCCAGAAATTCGTGAACACTATTTAGATCAGTTGACAGAAATAGTTTCCCCATACATGTTTGCTGAAAAGGTTGAGAGATGTATTGAGCTACATAATAATTTCAATAAAAGTGGTCGTTTTAGTAGTAAATTCAATAGCATAAAGTTTCCATAAGAAGAAAGTTGTACCACGAATAAATAAATTGATCCAAGTCGATATAAAAACAGTCCAATCATCTGCTATAATTACTTCGAAAGTGGACACTTTTCTGGGGGGTTTGCACAGCCCGAACGACCAAAATTTTACATTACATGTAAGAAGGAGGGTCATGGGACAAAAAATGTTAAATTAGAAAACTTTCAGCATCAGTCAACGCAATTTCGGCCACCAGTCGCGTTAATAACACTAAAAAGAATATCTCCATGGAAGGAAAAATACAAATGCTCTTATGGATTCTGTTGTGATATATCTATGTTGAAATATAGTTTTGCTCAACAATTAAATAAAAACAAACAGAAAAGTAACTGCTCCAATTAGAGGCATTGGAGGTGTGAAAGAATACCTTGGAATCATTATTATTAATGTGATTTTAGGAAAGTAAAACTACGTGAAGTGATATTCTATGTTGTGAATGATGACACTTTTGGGGATCTTGAAGTCCTTATAAATAATGACTATTGATTCTCCCAATGTAATCATAGTTCGAAATCAAAGGAGATCCAAATTAGTTCATATTGAAGAGTTGAGCTTTTTACGTGATTTTCAAATGCGTAAAATGCCTGACAGAGCGGTGTTAAGGACTCTGAAAGAATTTGTGATTGAACCAAGGACAGTTCAATGGGATACATCTTAATTTCTAGAATCACTTAATTTTAGTGATTCTAGAAAATAAGAAGAATATGTATACAACAGTACTCCAAAAATTATGTCTAATAGTGTTAATTTGGATGTATATGATGGCAAAACACAAGTGCCTGTAGTAAATCCAAGCAATTTATATTTAGAAATAAAGAAATGCCATGCCAATTTTAAAGAAATTGTGTGTCTAAAAACAAAATAAACTTTATAATGGAAGAAAAAAACTGCTTCAACACCTACTTAACTTAGCATTCCTGATGCATGCAAAGGATTCACTCAGAAACCCATGGATGAATTATCCTCAAGAAAAGCAGCGTTTACCACACTTGATGAACATTATGAGTCGACGCGTTTATTTTTTGGATTGTCGAATGAAGCTTCTGTATTTAAACGAGCCATGTCTTTGACTCTAGGAGATTTGCTATGGAGTGGTATCTCATGTTTTGTGGACGACATATCCTTTCGTTCGACCTATTTTGATGATATGGTTGCGAAACTGGAACAAGTGCTTGAGAAATTGCTAAATGCTGGAGTGACACTGAAATTGTCTAAATGCGAATTTGGGATGTCATAAATTGAATATCTTGAGTTTTGTAATCGATAAAGACGGAATACGATCAAACCCAAGAGAACTTGCTGCAATTGCTAAGTATCCGATTTGTAAGATCAATAATGAATTACGTCGTTTCTTTTGACATTTTATAAAACGATACTTTTCAGTAGCTGAACCCCTCAAAAGGTTACTAAAGAAAAACCCTTATTTACAAGGTGGCCAGAAATAAAACACCCCTACTCTGACCTCCATGGATATCGAACTACTCAGTGTAAAGGCTCAACATTTTGTACACATACTATTCAAAATATGGGGAAACGGATTTCACGAAAAAAAAATTAGTTCCTGAAATCACCGATAGGTGGCGCTGCACAACTGGAACTATGATCAAAAGACACAAATAATAATAAAAATTAAAATGTTTATGCGGAATGGAATGCTTCCATGCTTCCTTTTTAATTTTTCTGCCCCTTATGGAAAATAAAAATAGTAAAGAAGCTAGAACTCCCGTTGTAACTGCAATTTCATACTGTAACCAGAAAAATTTGCATAAAGCATGGTTAGAAGCCATGTTCTGGGAAAGAAGTTAAAAGGTGGGGAATGTCATTCTTATTAGTGATGGCTGTCACGCTGCCAGAACGCGCTTTGCTTGTGAAGTTGTTTTACGAGAATAAAGGAAATGCTCCAGCAGCACTTCGAGAGTTTCGCCGACTTAAGGATTTGCGTAAGGGACCATTGCTTCCACAAGCTCTCAGGAGAATGATCGCTCGATTCGAGGAAACTGGACATCTTGGAGTTCAGCCTGGTCGAGGACGCAAACCGGTTCGTTCAGATGTCGTTGAAGATGTTGCCACCGGTATTGTTGAACAGTCAATGGATAATGTTTTAGGCTGCAGTAGTGCACGTGCAGTGTCACGACACTTGGGTGTTTCCTATAGCACAGTGTGGAACGTACTCAGAAAAATGGTGCATTGTTTCCCGTACAAAATCCGCCCTAATCAACAATTGCTGGCCACAGACAGGGAGATGCGACTGACCTTTGCATTGACATTTCTTGCTAGAGTTGAAGTGGATGCATCGTGGCCGTGGCAGATTCTGTGGAGCGATGAGGCCCATTTCCACCTCAGTGGAACAGTGAACACCCATAACTGTCGCATATGGGACACGACAAACCCCCGTACCTTCCAAGAGATTCCACTCCACTCACCGAAAGTTACAGTCTGGTGTGGATTCACAGCCACATTCATCCTTGGACCGTTCTTTTTCGAAGAGGTTACTTCCAATGGCCTTGAGACATGTACCGTGACGGCCAACAGGTACAAAAGGATGCTCGAAACATTTGTTGTACCCCATTTGCAGCAGCGCCAATGCCTTGACACCATTACTTTTATGCAAGATGGAGCACCTCCACACATTGGACTCCCTGTGCAACAGTTTCTTCGCCAACATTTCACCACTGACAGAATAATCAGTCGCGCGTTTCCGACAACTTGGCCATCTCGTTCACCGGATCTTAATCCGTGTGATTTTTGGCTTTGGGGACACTTAAAAAACCTTGTTTATCGAGAACGTCTGATAACCTTGGCAGATTTGAAAGAGAGTATCAGTCTGCATGTGAGAAGCATCTCAGATGACCAGTTACGATCCGCAGTTGAACAAGCTGTCCACAGACTTCACATTTTACATCTTCAGGAAGGGAACCATATTGAGCAGCATTCCCTGCATCGATAACGTCCTTGTTTCATGTATGCTTGGTACTTTCAAATAAAATGTGTTTAAAACGTGTTTTTGTGTCTTTTCAGCATACGTCCAGTGGTACAGCGCCACCTATCGGTGATTTCTGGAACTAAATTTTTTTTTCGTGAAATCCGTTTCCCCATTTTTTGAATAGTATGTCCACAAATTTTCAAGCCTTTACACTGAGTAGTTCGATATCCAGGGAGGTCAGAGTAGGGGTGTTTTATTTCTGGCCACCCGGTATATAGACCGCAGATCAAAATGAAGTATTTGAAAATTTACGTTCTAAGTTAATATCAAGACCAGCATTAAAATTATTTGACACTAAGGATGAAACTGAATTACACACCTGGGCTAGTTCAGTAGAATTAACAGATATGCTGCTACAACGAAATAAATATAATAATGCATTTCAATCAGTTTATTGTGTAAGCTGTCGAACCACTCAAGAAGAAGAAAAGTATAATTCAAGCAGTTTGGAACTAATTGCTGCTGTCTGGTCGATGACTAGGTTTGGACCTCTTATTGGGTTTACATTTCACGTTGGTCAATGATTGTTGATTCATAACATATTTGCATACACAAAAAAAAATTAAACCTCAGGTTGCAAGATGGACTGGCTATCAAGCGAATTTGATTTCGAAGTTAAACGTAGATATGGGACGAAAATGGCTCCTATAGATGCTCTTAGTCGATCACCAATTGAAGAAAGAGCATGTACACCATTAGATGAAGTAGAAGTTAATAGTCCTGTAGAACTAACTAGTCACTCTGAAGTATTTTACATCTCTTTTGAAGAAGACCGGCTAGCTCTTATACAAGCTCCAGATAAAGATCTACAAAATATTATGTTTTCTTTAAAAAAGCCACAGAAAGTAAGAACACGAGAAGAAAAACATTGGGCTGAAAGCTTTGATCTCATCAAGGGAATACTTTATGGCATCCATGATGAATCTGGTGAGTTGTAAACTATGCGAAAACTGTTTTTAATACCTAAATCAATAAGAAAGTGCCTTGCAGTTCGCTTCCATGATTTCATTGATTGTTTTGGAATTGAAAAGGTAATTGAAATGATACGTAAACAAGTTTGGTTTCCTCGTATGACAAGCTATATCAAGCAACATATATGCTGTATGTGCATATTCAAAAGTATCAGGAGGAAAATGCGAAGGCAAATTTGAATTCTATATCACCCAGAAGTCAGCCATTTGAAGTTATTCACATGGAATATCTTGGTCTTTCTGTGAAGAGTACTACTAGGAATAAGAAACTTAGTTTTTATTGACAATATGACTAAATGTGTACGTCTTCGTTCATGTCCTAGTTGTTCAACTAAAAGCGTTGCAAAGTACCTAGACTAATTTACAAATGATTTTGGTTGTCTAAAGCGTATAGTTACAGACAGGGAAAGTTGTTTTTCATCATCTTTATTTGAAGAATATTGCAAACAGTTTGGAATCAAGCATACATTAAATTCTAATCAAAGACCGCAAGTTAATAGACAAGTCGAATGCATTAATAGGATTCTTATTCCGATGATATCATCCAGTGTTCAAATGGAATAATAAACAAGGCATTTTAAAAACGCTAAAATCATTTATGGGAAGGAAGGATCTCAAAATTTATATATGGTTAAATTTTAACTTTAACACGGTATTTCCCTTCATTAACGCATGACAAATTTCATTTATTTAGATTTTTCCCTTTTTCCGTTATACAATTTATATAAATGAATATTAATTATATTGACCTGTATGAAAGTATATATATTAATAGATCATCGGTCTGTTGAACTCATCAATTTATTCAAAATTTTATTTTGACATTGGAATTAAGAATATAAACCTCAATATTTACTTTCATTCACCTAGTTATAAATTGAGTTAAGTTGAAAAAAATAGGTGGAATGACAGAATTATCAAACAATTTAATCAAAAATTTGACAACGCGCCAAAATTGAAAACTAAGAAGATAATGAATTCACATGTGTTTTCCCCAGAGGAGCTATTTGAATTCAGTTTTCTGTTCATCTACTTCTTCCGCACCTGGTCACTAGGCTACTGCTCAAACAGGCCATAAACTAACTTACGCTAGAGTGACTGGTACAAAGTGTTATGCATATATTGAAGTTGAATGAAAAAAAACATTACATTTTAATAATTCATTGAGTTTATGTTCAGAAACCAGGGATTCCAAAAAAAAATGTTTCGAGCTTCGGGGTGTATAAAAGAGTCCTGCAAATTCGGAGAATCCTTTTTTTGGGGCCATTCGCTCCTTTTACACGAAAATCTACTTGGTAAAAGAAATATATGATATGCAAAGAAAACAGAAGACAAATGCAAGGGATTGCGTGAAATATTTATGCAAAATGCAACGACCGCTTCATTCATTAATACAACATTTGTCAGTACTTTATCACGTCGGGATTCGATTTCAATGTATTTTCCTAGATTTGTCTAAGTAAGCAATAAATCTCCAAAATTAACTCTTAAAAATATTTAGATGTACTACGATTCCTTGGAATGTACCTCTGATATCTAATAAAAGAGATGCGAGCAACGCCAAAGATCATTCTCAAATATTCAGTTGCGATCTTTTGAATAAAATGGTGTTGAAGAAAAATACGAAGGCTGAAACAAAGTCATATTGCGAATATCCGAAACAGCGAAGTCAATGAAAGCGATTGTTCAAAAATAGAATATAGGGAGGCTGAACTGCTTGAGAAATTAGCAATATGTATTGCTACATTGTATTATTTAAAGGAAAAATCGATTAAATAAATTACAAATTAAAGATACCTCAGCCTCTCAAGTAATAAGTGGAGTGGTGGTCAGAGTGACTTCGCAAATTTTAGATTTTTGCAGGCTTCAGTTCGAGTCTGAAAACCGATATTTTATTTAGTTATTTTTTTATTTTAAATATTACTATAAATATCAATTTTAAACCTAACTCTAAATTAATAAAAATATATAACTCAAAAATAAAATATTTAAAGATTTTTTTTCTAATTTTAAATGTCAACTTCATGCATATGCGTTGAGGAGCGCCCTAGTCTTAACATTGTGGTTTTAGACCAGGTTTTCACTATTTTTTTTTTAAATTATGTCCGTGTTCAGAATTAAAGATCCCTCAGTCTATCAAGTACTAAGTGGAGTAGTGGTCAGCGTGACTGGGCAAATTTTAAATTTTTTCAGGCTTCAGTTCAAGTTTGAAAACCGTTATTTTTTTCTTTTTAAAAAAATATTACTATAAATATCAATTTCAAACCTAACTCTGAATTAATAAAAATATATAACTCAAAAATAAGATATTTTCTTAAAGTATTCAAAGATTTCTTTCTAATTTTAAATATCAACTTCATGCACATGCGTTGAGGAGCGCCCTACTCTTAACATTGTGCTTTTAGACCAGGTTTTCACTAATTTAAAAACGTAAAATTTATGGCCGTGTTAAGAATTAAAGATAAAGTTAAGTTTTATCAAATTAAGTAGCATTTAAAATTTTAACGTTCAATTTAATGTCAGTTTCGCTATTATGTTTGTGTTCCTTCCATGCTTTTACGTTCATATTTAATAAAGGATTATCTATCAAAATTACTATGGCTTGTAGATTGCTGCAGTTTCCTAAACTCACGAAATAAACTTTCCAAAGTGTTTTTGGTTCATATTTTTAAAAATCATTTAAGCTTCTGCTAATAAAATGTCCATTGGCAATGAATCTAATAATTGGAGAATTAATGTTGAAAAAAAATTTCTTCTTCAAGCCTTTATTTCAGATATCAAAATTTTGATTCACTATAGTAAAGTGTATTAAAATACCCTCGGAGCTGCATTATAGTATCTTTTACAAGAATAATTAATTGGCGCTTTTCTGATCAATTAGAACATGACTGATTAATTATAATTTTTTTCACTCTTTGTTTCAGCTTTTAAAAAATCAGTATTAATTGTTTCTTTTTGTATGAAGCATTCGAAACTATCTAATTTTTACTTTATATTCAAGCTTTGCCTTAAAACAGAAAACATTTTAATTACATTTTTCCACATTTTAATTACTTTTTCCACATATTATTGACTCCAAAAATCAGAGCTTTCAAGACTAAAGTTCGACAAATTTTATGAAACCAGATATTGAGTATATGCCTTAAAGCGATTACTTTAAGGCAGATGTGTTTAAAAACTCAGTTAATTTTTTCGATAATAAAGTACAATAAATTTTTATTTACTTTTCTTTATTTCTAGACAGACTTCTATTTTAAAAGCTTTTCAGCTATCCTTCAAAGTACGATTTGGGAGAAGTTCCGTTCATTTTTATATTCATATATTTTGTATTTTAGAACTATTTTACATCCTTAAATGTTTTCTAAAACTTCAACTGTTGTTCTCTAATTAATCTTTAAAAATTAAAATCAATCGAATTTTTAAAAATTCGATGTTATTTCTTTAAATGATATGCAGTTACAGAATTACTGAATAATCAATCGGTTCGTTTTCTGCAATTTTACAATTACTTTAATTACAGCATTATTTAAAAAAAAACTGAAAATGCCATTATTATTTTTTCAACCTAAACTAATTATTTAAAAATTGAATGGAAATGCAGCTTATTTCATTGCTCTTTAGGAACTGGGTAATACATTTTTTAAAGCTGTTTACAAAATATTAAGCATAATGTTTTACAAATTTTTAATCTAAAATGTTATTGTTTTATATTTCTTTTCATTGAAAAGGGAAAAACAACCCTATGTATTCTATTTTTTAAAAAAAGTTTTGGTTTATTGCTTACATATCTTTGTTTAATTGTTTTTTTTTAATTTATTTTATTCAAACATTTAAAAATATAAACATTATGAAACATTTTTTTCAAATCTTTTATCCTAAAAGTAATACCAAATGGTAATAATAATGCATAAAAAGACACTTTCCCTTGTGTAAAAATTTGCGTCGTGTGTTAGAAAATAGAAAAAATACATATATTTACTGGTTCCCTAAATAAAAAGAAGCTAAATATTGATGAGGAAACTCTGCAGCAATATCTGAAACCAAAATTTGGAAATGCTAATTATTTCTGAACTATTCAGACATAATAAATTCATATCTATCACTTCAAAAATTAATCCATCTTTTTAATTAAAGTTTATTTATGAAACGACATCAGACATAAGTGATAAATGAAATAAAAATTTGGAAATGTACATTTTAAATAAATATTTTGTTTAAAAAGGATGAGTAATGTTTTATCTCGTTATATTTTTTCACGAGAGAAAACATTCTTTTTGAAATTTCTATCTATTTACTAAATACCGAACAACTCTTCAAATATTAAAACACTCCCTGGCTTTTTTCACTGTTTATTACCAAATTGCATATGAAAAATTAAATTAATTCAACATATATATTTAAAATGGAAAAAAAGAATTTATTCAAATTTTTAATTATATATTTTTTTATTTCACAAAGAATATTTCCAAATGTATTAATATTCATATGAAATACAAATTATTCAAAATATTTATTTAAAATACAATAAAAGGAATAAAATTATTGATTTTTTTTGAAACTTTTCGCAATGTATATTATTCGAAATTTAGAGTTCTTTTAAAAATGTTCCTTCGCTTTAAAAATTTAATTAAAAACCTTGACGTGGAATAAAACCAGACTATTAAAAAGTCAAATCAAATGAAACGAGAGTATAAAAAACAAATTATTAAACACAATTTGTCCTTTTATCTGTAATCTAGAAGAAATAATTCATGTTATTGACGTTTTTGAATAGTGTATCTCAAGAATCTTGTTATTCGAAATATTTCGTGAAAACTCACTTGCTTGGAAATAAAATTCATGGATCCATTTGGGATTTCATCATTTATATCAAAATAATCTAAAGGCTCCGAGCAAGAAAGCTCAATGTTTTCTAATGCTTGAGGAAAATACGATATTAAGGCCAACTCATGGCTTGCCCTCTAAAGAATCGAAAGATGAAAATGTGTGCTATAATGAAAGAAGAAGAGTATTAGGGACAAAGAATAGCAGTCAATATCTGCATGGATATGAGAATATATAATCAAGATAAAAAGTTTAATAAAAATATTTTTTAAAAATCACTATAAATTTTCTTTAAATGTTTTTACAATATGAAACCAAGGAGTACTCTATCCACACTCTTCTCCACACTCTGAAGGGGAAGAAGTTCAGTTAGTTGTTCCCTTTCATGAAAGAGGAAATATTTCACAACTCCACCATGACGCTCCTGCTGCTGTTCATTAAGTAGCTCATGGAACATTTTTTCGAATGTCATCTAGATACTATTAGACAGGCATGAGGAAATATGTAACTGATTATGTCAAAAATGGTGCAGATTTCATAAGATAATAAGGCAACGAATCGGAAACCTGCTGATTTTTTACATATACTTGTTGCTGCTTAACGTTTTGAAGGCATACCTATCTATCTCTTTGAATCCTTAAAAGAAACAAGTGAAGACATGGAGTGTATTTTCATCGTCAGAGATTACACAACAAAATGGATATAGTTATTCCCTTTAAGCGAACTACTGCTAAAGAAAGCGCTTTAACATTACTCAATGAAGTCTTCATAAGATATGGGTTACCGCGTCGTCTAATAAGTGACAATAGCTGCACAGTTTGCTAGCTCCATCATGCAGCAGTTGTGCTATGCATTAAATAATAATCAAAGTCTAGCTCCTGTTTACCATCCACAGGCAAATACTATTGAACGTAAAAGTAGAGATTTATAGCCTCGTTTGGCAAGCGTGATAGGTAACAACCATACCTTATAGATTGATAAATTACCAGCTATTAGTTTTGCATTGAACACTACAAAAAGCGAAATACCGGATTCACTGTACACTACAAAATACCGGATGCACTGTAATTTACCTCAACTTTGCTAGCAAATTAAGAACTTTAGACGATGTCGCAACTTATCTACGGTTTGTCATTCATAATGATAATTTTATTTCAGAATTTACGTCTTACTTAAAACGCTTTGAGAGAAATATGTATGAAATTAAAGAAAATATCGAGAAAAGTCAAAACTGTCGAAAGGCTTACGTAGATAAATCACGTAAACCGAGCCCTAACTACAAACCTAATGATTTAGTTTGGGTAAAGCTTCAAATAATAAGTAAACAAAAACAATGCAAAACTGCAATGTTTATGCCAAGGAAAGATGGACATATCTTATCGCAGAAATCTTATTTCGTAATAGCTAGTTATGACGAATTTGATGAAACACTAGGTGTATACCATACATCAACTCTTACACTTTTTCAAAATGCAACACTAAACCAGTCTCCTGTGGTGCCTTCAAGGAAAAGAGGTCGACCTTCAAAACAAACTCCAAATTGACCTCCCAAACCACCTTCAAATTTTAATTGCAATTCCGGGGTAAACACCAAATTACCAATAGTACAACACCTCGCCGAGATTGTCTTATACGGTTCAGGGGGATGATGAAGCAGTTACATTATGTATTTTATATTCTAGTTTAAAAACTAGATGGAGATTCTTAATAAGAACGCATCCCATAGTTCCTAGGGGATGTGAAGAAAAAGAGATGAGACTGTTCTTTTAAGCTGCGAACAAGAATGTCTTGTGTCTTTGTTTAGTATGTGAGTGTGGTTATTAAAAAATATGTTCCTGAAAACATGCGCCCTGTTTCTTCCTGCGCGGATCCCAATAATCTACGTTGCACCACGCCTTCTTAATAACATCGAACAAATCTATCTTATAATTATCCCGTAAAAGGTTACGGGAAGCTTTCTATGAAGCAGCAAACATAAAATGGCAATGACATTGAATGTATTGAGCGTGTGTATAGAACAGGAGATTTTATCATAAATATAAAATTAATTCACATGTTTTAAACATGGGCTGATTTTTCCTTAAATAATAAAAATAATTTGGATCAAGCATTACTTTCTAATCAAATATCTATAGGACTTTCAAAACATTATCATGGCAAGAATAAATACTTTTTACAAAGATTCCACAAAACTTCCTCTAGTTATAGTATAGATAACTATAACATATACTTCGACCGACGTATTTATTGACGGGACAAATTTTGTCCATGTGTATGTAACAATATAGTTTTTTCTCTTATTGATTGACTATAAAAAGACTTTTCGAACAGAATAAAACGAAACAAGAATAAAAGACCCGTATCCAGATAATCGGAAAAAGCATATTTCCGTTTGCTACTTTATACTTCTGATTCATGTCTTAAAAATACAAATGGTATGACATTGGCTTTCAGAAAAACGAAAACCCATGATAACTTTCGAACTATGTTGAATTTAAGCGTTTTTGTTTTGATTTTCTACTCAAAATTTAATATTCACTCAAATATCCGCATTAACGTTAATTTCGTCAAATTTCATTAAAAAGAGAAAGAACTGGCAACTAAATTCCAAATTTTTTTATATAAATATCCAAATTTTAATAGTCGTGACAGAATTAACTATGGATAATATGAAGTTAATTAGTATTTCAGATCACATTAATTTGCAATCTCGTGTAACAGTTTAAAACCTTTGATATTCATTTTGGCCAAAATTCTTTATTCTTCGCAATCCCATAGGCTTCTTAAAATTTTGTTTTTGGTTACTTGTTTAGTATTTATAATTAAAATAAGGAGCTATGAAACTTATTAAAGGAAGTTTGTGCTACGTACTTGGCTTAAAATTTAAAATCAAGTTGATTAAAATCTAGATTCTGAAGAAAGAAAATTGCATTGCATCATTGGTAACATACATTATTTCTGCTATTCAGAATTCAAACGTTTGGAGAAGCGAAATAAAACTTTAAAAATTCTGTATTTCGGACCCATAGAACACGTTGGGACAAATAAATACGTGCAGAAAAATAATTATATCCCTTTTCTTGGACGGAGTACCAATACATTTTGATCTAAGCTACATCTTTCCTTTCAATTTTCTATTTCTTTAAAAGTTATGTCATACAATTCCTAATGCTATTCCCGGATTTTGTTTCCCAAACAATGATGTTATATCCCTATTTTTCCGGATTCAAATGTTATACAAGAGCATCTGGTTTTGGCTTTAAAAAAAGATTTCATACAAATAAAATATTCTGGCCCATTTTTTTATCTATAAATGTACATAGCGTTTTTCAATGTTAGGAATTTCTTATAAAAATCCAAAGAAGTTTCATATAGATTTCGGGGGGTTAGTTTCAATTTGTTTGAGGAATTACGATTGATTAAATAAACTCAATTTTTGCACCCTACCACTCAATCTGACAAAAAAAAGTATAATAAAGTTATTTTGAAACAAAACAAATACATTTTTTAATATTTAATATGAATTTGACATTATTGATTTATATTATAATGAGATATTCTTAAAGAATCGAGATTTAAGGAGTATACTGTCATTGCTTTGACAATTAATATATCTTGGGTAATGTGAATAAAGATTATCCTAATTAATTGAGCGAAACGAGTGATGAGACAACTTAAACAGTTTATTCAAAAAGTCTGTCGATAGATAAGTTTTATTTCCCGAGACAAAACGAAATTGCATTCTTATCAAATAATTGCCAAATGGTTTCTATAAGGGTTGGAGCAGAAAGAAAAATGCCGTGAAAGGAAATGCCTCCGGTTCGCTTTCCCCAGGAATGAGATGCATGAAGTTAAAATGTATCAATCTTTAAGGTCAGATGAAAAGATCCGAGGTTTACAAGACAATTTATTCCAAAAATTTAAACTATCCTTGAAGAATAAAAATTTCTATTCACGATTTTAAGCTATTGTAGCCGTCGAAACGCTTTTAACATTTGTTATTTGGCTGGAGGGGGGATTTATTTATAAATTTGGAAGAGCATTGTTCGCTATAAATATTAGAGAGTTTTGCCATAAGGGATTTTTTTCGTAATATGTTCTCTTCGAGTTAGTTTTGTTTATCTCTATTAATGTCCTATTTTAAGGCAACAAAATACTACTTTAGGACGACCCTTGTACTGTTGAATCGCAGTCAGATGAAGATTACACCCGAGATGGAACCCTGACTCCCAATAATCCCACAACAGCAGCAGATGAACATTTGGTCATGATCTATTTAATGTTCTTCGGTGGAACCCTCTTTCAAACATGCAACCCTCCGGCTCCGAAGCTAAGATTTTACCACCAGGCTCTTTTCGAATCGGATGACTTATGAGCGAACTCCGTCAGTAATTTAATGCTCCTTTCGAAATATCGTTGGAAGTTTAAATCGGATCAAATTCATTATAGTTATGGCATTCATTATCTGTAAATGTTAAAAATAAACCGAAATGGCTGATATTTGTGAATCTGACAAGCGGATGGTTCTTGATTATGAAGGCCAAGAACGGAGAAAATAAACATTTTTACTATTTCGTGTCATCGGAATCGTTGCAATATGTAGTATTCAAGCAAGAAATTGAAATCTTGATATTGCAAATTTAGTCTTGTACATGTATTATTCTAACTGAATTAGAAATCGCATTTTAAACCTGTAGAAACAGCTCAATCCCAGCAATAAGTAATGCTGTCTTCAGAATGACAGAAATTATCTCAAAGATGCATAGCATAAAAATATGTACATTACAGGTAGAAACAAATAGCATTTTGTGCAGGTCTTTTGTTCTTCCAAAATTTGGCTTATAGCCGAGTGTTTTTTAACGTAAAATATCTGGAACTTTTTGTTCGTTTTTTTAGATGTTTTCGCTGACTTTAACACTTAGCTTTACTTAACAGACTTGAACCACTTCGCATACAATGATGTGTCTGGTCAGCAAATAGAATTACTGAACTTTTATTTTCAAGTCTGCAACTAAGCTACAGAATTAAGTATTTAAATACGAAAAAAATCAACATGAAACGATTTCGTATCCCAAACGCTCCATATATTATTTTAAAAAATCAAATGAAGAATAAATTACCAAAATAGGACGAGTTATCTGATTAGAAAGTTAAACAAATTCGTATGTCAAGTGCTTAAGGAAAGAAAAAGATTTTCTATTCTACAATAGATTTAAGTCCTGTCAAAACGCTTTTAACGTTAGTTACTTATGGGATTTATTTACATATTTAGAACTAGATTGTTTCCTATAATTATTAGACAGTTATGTTCAAATGGAAATATTTTCTCGCCATATATTTTCGTTCCTTTCGAGTTTATTCAGTTCAGATGTCTAAACTTTCCATTTTAAAGAAACAAAAGGAGTACGGAACTCGCATTAGTTAACCGAAGTTAGATGAAGATGACACCTGAGCTGGCACCCTCACTCCAAACTTCCCCACAACACCAGCGATAGGACGTTTTGTCCCAACGGATATAAAGTGCACTTGAACCGCTTACACATTGGTTCTTTGGTGGAATCGTGTTTCGAACTTGCAACCGTCCGGTTCCGAAGCTGAGATTTTATCACCAGGACATCGCTGCTCGCTTTTAGAGCCTGACAGCTATTCTATTTATACCATTTAAAATTAGTGAAATGTTACAAGTCATCTAAAATGGCCAATTTCTTGTGATCCTGACCAACTGACTGATGATTCTTGATTATGAAGATCAAGAATGGAGAAAATAAACATTTTACTATTTCGTGCAATTAGAAATCAATTCTTTCAATTTCGTATTAGCTTTTACTAATTAAAAATTGAAGTTTTAGTCTTGAACATACTACACAAACTCAATTGCAATCTCATTTTGAACCTGTAAATAAAGCTCAATCCCTGCAATAAGTAATGTTGTCTACAGAACGGAGATAAATTTGCTCAGAAATGTATAGCTTTAAAATGAGTATGATGACAAGTAGGAAAAAGTAGCATTTTCTGTAGTTTTAAATTTAATATTTCGAAATTCGATTATTAGCCGAAGTTATTTTAGGTTTTTTTCAATGCAAAATATCTGGTACTTAGTACACATACCTAAAACACGAACACCGTAGGTGCAACATTCAAATCTACTTATCTGTGGGAAAATCGGCAGTTTAAAACAAGACTTTACTCATTTATTATACGTTTACAAGAACAAGATTCCCCCAAGATATTTAAACCCTGCGTCTGTTTCTAGGCAAAGCATGGAATGGGTGGAAAATTCAACTAACGCTTAAGTTTATGCAGAAACGATATTGGAGCTGGAAATCTGTTCGATTCAA
>JAOUZG010006085.1:0-11864 GCA_026289955.1 Argiope argentata
GACGTTTGAGCCAGTAGCCGAGCGATATACCGTTCGAGCAAAAGGGTCGCTTCAGCTCGAAGGATATTATTTAGCTTATAAGGCTGACGTTACAACCTCCTTTTTCCTATTTCATGCATGAAATATAAGGAAATCTACTTTTTCTATGTCTATCTACTTTTTCTATGAAAATCTACTTTTTCTATGTTTATTTTTAATATGTATTGGAAAAAGAAGTAACAACAAAAAATGCAACTTTAAAAAATCATAGTTTTTGTGTTTCAATTTTACATTATATTCTAATTTTGTAGAATCTGCTTTTTGTTCTTCATGGTTATTCTCTAAAATTTCAGCAATATTAAAGCTATAGTCATTATTTTCTATTGAGTTAACAAATTTATGGCTGACCATTAAACTTTTTTTTTACTTTTTAAAATCGAGCAATTAAGATACCATTTAAAATTCCGATGCAACATCTAGGTGTTTTTTTTTTGTGTGTGTGTGTTTGCATTTCCTAATAGGGATAATAGAGGCATTTTTTATGACTTTTTTTTTAAATAATCAACTTATTTAAAAATTAATGCAGATATCGATCTGGAATTTTTACCAGTCATTTTATTTTGTCTTATGTAGTTGATTTAAACAAAAATTCACAAACAGAAAAATGCGTTTTCAAATTTCACTTGTCTTGAATTTGATTCCGACTTAAAGAATGCAATTTAATGTTATGACAATTTAATTTTTTAATTAAAATTTTTCTTCTCAAATTAATAGGGTTTTTTTAATTAAATGTGGAAAACCAGTATTTCAATTTTTGCTTTCCATCATTATCCGATAACATTCCCATTCACTGGTATGGAAAGTGAACTTTGACTTAAACCAATGAAACAACTGCTAAGTATTTTTTTCTATGCCTAATTACAAATTGACTGGATTAATTTCAAAGAAACTTCATAACTGTTTCGTAAGATGGAATGGAAGAGGAGTATGAATATATGATTGAATGTAATCGAAATTGCTGTTTTCTGCAGTAAGTTTACAGTTTTAATAATTTATTTACCATTACATTTTACCTAAATTGATTGGAAAATTAGTTTCTAGACTAATTATTTGAGGATATGTGTACAATTATTTAGTTACTTTTTTTTTTTTAAGTTTTAACTTTTTTTATCATTAGTGCTTGTACCAGCACTAATGATGGCAAGTTTACTGAACGGAAGTTTTACTTAAACAATATATTTTCTCTGTCCAAATATTTCTACTATATGTTGAGAAAGATGAATTTATATATATTAAACAAGAGTATTTTTGGATATGTACTTTTTGAAAAACAAGCCAGTTAATTTCCGAAGAATACTTTTTCAATACTAAGTGACAAGGATTTATTCTAGAGAAATATAGATTGATTTTTAAAAAAATCAATTTAGTTGATATTTGTAAGGTTTGTAATGTCTTTGGTTTCAGACAATCCTCCGATAACTTGTTGCCTCACTATTTCAGGTAAGGTTGATAATTTATCCTTTTACCTTGTTGCTCGGTTTGTGTCCTGAATTCTTCGTTTTGTAGTCATGACATACTAGAAGGTTCATCTTTAGAATATCTAAATTCAATGGCCCTTATTGTCCCGGACAGACTCTGTTTCAGAGAAAGAACAAAGGGAAGATCTTATATATTCAGTCAATCAATACCAATAGAAATAAATCAATATTACTGTATTAAATAAAACGGAAAAAGAACGTATGCCGAAGTGTAATCGAGCCCAACTACATGAGATACACGGAAGTCAAGTCATGTTTACCACGACTGATGCTACTTGTGAAGTTAAATTTCTTTCTTTAGACAAATTCTTAAACACTCCGATATCTACGGATAGTATTTGGGAGAATTTAACTTCTTGCTTTCTGACATTCCTCCATCCACATCGCTCGAAGACTTTGCAAAAGAACTCGAAGGAAATGCTTTCTTGAAGCTAACTCGTAATGATACATCGCCAGTTTTGGGAACTGCTACCAGAATGTGTTCGTTTGTGGTTCATCCAACAGAAAGTTATGCTACTTATAGAAGTCCGCGACAATGCGAAAAATGTGTGTGTGTTTCCATGCAACTTGAGGATGTGGAAAACTACTCCCTTGCCTAGAAAGTGGAATCTCGCATGCACGTCAAGCTCCTGCAACAACTGCCGAGACCTTCACTCATCGCTATCAAAATCTTGCTCACATTATGTCTGAGAACAAAAACACTAAGCTCGAAATCATACGACAACAGAAGAAGTGCGACGTATTTTTAGCAGAATCGGCTAATGAAGAATATACGATAATGAAATCAAATGCGTGTAACACCAGCCTGGAGACATCCCTTAACCGAAAAATTGACTTGATGGATCAAACGATGCTGGAGAAGATGCAGCAACAGAAGGTTGCCTTAGCCCAAATGCTTGAAACATCTTTTGAAGCACTTCAGCATGCATTTAACCTAAACTCGCAGAAGGACATTGTGACAATCTCTCCAAGCCGAGACCTGCTGGTCAAAATATAGGTGTTAAAAATGCTTCGAGGCAAGCTGACCCAAGAGGGTCATAATCTTGTGCTTTTTTTTTCTTTGTAAGTTGTTTTATTTAATTTAAATTTTGCGAACTGTTTCCATTCCTTTTTGGGGGGAGGGGGGTGCTTTTATCAGCCATTTTCTTTAAACTTCATGAGTTTTTTTCTTCTTCTTTTCAGTAGAATTGTAGAGGTTCAAAAAATAAATGAATTTGGTAGAAAATTCCTCTTTTTCCAACTTCGTCTTTCTGGATTTTTCAAAACAGATGATTTTTTTATCCCACTGCGGTGAAAGCTTTATAAGTCAGATAACAAATCTCGGGCTAAAGAGTCACTTATGCTCAATGGCTATGTTGCTGGGCTAATAATCCTCAGATTGCGAGTTCGGGCCTAGAGCTGTCCACATCTGCTGCAATAATGACCCGGCGACCTTGAATCAGCAACTTTCGCACGCAGCTTAGTACAGCTGTTGTCGCACCCTCTATCGGCAGCAAATGCGAGGCTCATTTAGTACATCTAACATCACCATCAACTCTCTCTCTCACACACACATTGTCGACATATGCTTGGCGCAATTGTATTGTTCACCTACTCACCGACCCACTATTGGGAGAGTATGTGGTGAAAGTTTTATAAGCCAGATGACAACCCTCGGGCTGAGGTGTCACTTTTGCTTAATGGTTATGTTATTAGACTACTAACCATAGAGCTGATGAAGGAGTCAGTCGTTTTTATTCTTATCGAAACAAGTGTAAGCAATACGAGCCACGTGATTTAGGAATAATCTGAGCGTAAACATACCTTTTTTGGCGATATATCCAGTGGCGGATTTGAAGTTTCAGAGGCCCGAGACGCAATTCAATTTGAGGCCCCTCCTCCCCTCCAGTTATATTATACATATTTTTCACTCTGTTAAGCTCTGTATCTGATTTTTTGTGTTTCAAAAAATAGCGGGGGGGGGCCTAGGTACATAAAATTGAAAATTAAAATCATTTTTTTTTCTTTCTACTTGGCAGTATTTAAAAGGATGATGAAGTTCGGGATATGTTAATGCTGTTCTTAAAAAAAATAGGGGCTATTTTGAACCTTAGTTGCGCAATATTTTTCAGAGATACATACCTAAAATTTCATTATACACTAAATAAATTATTATAGAATGGAGCTTTTCTTTCTTTTGGGAATAAAAATATTTTGGTTTTTGTTTTAAAAGGTTATCAGAATCAGCTGATATTTTATTTTGCTGTTTAAAATTATAAATTGTTGATTCTTCTGTTTCATTTTCAGATCGCTCATTAATTTCTTCGAATTCGCATTTTGCTTCGGCTCACTAATCGGCATTTTCTTGTGCTTATTCTGTTTTAATTTGTTCATCTGTATTTTTAGGTTTACATACAATTCCACTTCTCTTGCCAATTTCTTCGAAATCATTTTCAACTTGTTCAATGATTTTTTCTTGCTTACATTTTGTTGCAGTACGCTCATTTATCTGACATGATTGAAGGTCGCGTTATGAACCTGCGACGCTAGGGTCGGTAACCCAGTAACATGACCACTACACCAACAGTCAACTTCGGTAAAGTAGATGTTATCTGGCTTATAAGGCTAGCGCCACATATCTTTTCAAATACGGATTCTTGTTCAACTCGCTCATTAATTTGTTAGAATTCATATTCTACTTCAGCTTGCACAGGGTTTTTTCATGTAAATATTCAATTTCAATTTGCTTATATTCTTTTAGGTACACATGCTGTATTAAGTTGCTCAACTGCTCTTTCTGTTTCATTTTCATTTTAGCTCCTTTTTCAAATGTTATAATACATTTATTGAATACATTTTTATGTCGTTCTGCATTTTTTTTTTTTTTTTTTTTTTTTTTTTTTTTTTTTTTTTTTTTTTTTGCCTTTTGCGTTTTGAAGCTCTCGATTCAAACTTTCTTTTCTGTAACATGGCTAAAGCATTCAAAAAAGTTAGTCGTATAAAAATATTAGCTGGACTTTTGACAATTTTTCCGAGTTGGAAAATTTTCCCCTTTAGTTAATAGGAGAAAGTAATCAGTTTATTTTATCTTTTTGAACAGAGCCAATGCCTCACGATTCGTATTGTAAATGAGCCATGTTTTTAACCTTCAAATGTGCCAAAAAATATAAAGCCACGATTACAATATTTTTTAAAGTACGATAATGCATTAACAAATTATATGCTTACCAATCTTCACATTGGTCAAGGTCAAACACAGAAAAGAATTCCTTTCCACAACACAAATCAAAGTCAATATTTTTCGAATGTGAAACGCTAAATCGCTAACAGGATGTTTTGGAGAAACAAACCTTTTTGAGCAAAGATCTTCTAACCAAGTTCTGTAACTGAAATGCGTCCTATGTCCTATTATACAAACACGTTCATTGCCTTGAGAGCCATTCCAGTACTTCATAGGTTTCGAGTGTCCAGGATGGTGTAATATGATATCTATCTCTTTAGTTTCATACAAGACAAAAAATGTAAAATCTCTCCCCCCTCCTGGTTGACTTTTTACTCTCTCATTCTCAGAATAGTTGGTTTTTCAAGGGTACTGATATTGCTTGATTCTTTGATTGAAATAGCTGAACTAGGATTGGTAATAGTATAGTGTAAAAATGAAAGGTTTTATTTTAAAAAATCCTCTTTTTCAAAATTTAAATTATTATTATGTTAGAATTAAATTTTGAGGCCCCATAATTTATGAGGCCCGAGGCGCGCGCCTCATGCGCCTGTTTGGAAATCCGCCTCTGGATATATCCCAAATCTTGAGAGTTCAAAATCTTTTTCTTCCTGGCATTCGGTATAGTAAATTTTCTTTTCCAGAAAATTTTATTTATTTTTTTCTTTTCTTGTTTCGAAATTATTGTCGATTTAAATCACGGTTTGTAAAAACTTAAAAAACCCCTTTTTTGCATTAATTAAAAGTAATTATTTTTCTCCTTTCAATAAATATTTTATTTACCAATTTCAATAATAAAAGATTAAAATGAAATTTGCTATGCATATTTCAATGTATCCTGTCAGAACATAATTTCTTGAATGGTCAAGCAACACGTGCTCGTGCAAGTTAAATTATATTTTTATTCATTTTAATTGTTCTTTTGAATGAGTCACTTTAGTATTGCAAACGATCAAAAAACTTTGTATCGCATTTATTGTTTAAAAAGTATTATATTTCCTATTTATTTCATTTCATATAATCACGAACTCAAAATGGCATTTTTCTAGTTTTATTTGCCGTAGTTATTAAGTTAATTTTTTTTAAAATGCTCGTGCAGATAATGGAGTTTTTATCTTTCGCCTGCGGATTTTTGTTGACACCAAAAACCTCATGCCAAAAGCAACGTCATATTCTGACATGATAATAAAACATGCTTTTAGTCTCATTATTTCATTCATATTGATGATTTAATATAGTTCTCGATATAATACGATTCGAATATTTTTGGTAAAAAAGAAATTACCTATTATAAATAATAAGGAAATTTATTTGCATTAAAATAAATACCTAATTATTAATTGGTCAATGATGTTTATATACATACTTGTATTGGCGAAAATAAAAATTACGTCAAGCTTGAAGCCAAGCGTGTGTAACGAATTCGAGATTAAAATAAAGCGATTAGCAAAATATGCATATATAACTATTTAACTGTAGCTTAATAACAAGTTAACTAAAATAAATAGCTAAACAAAACTATGAAATATTATTCAGTTATAACACCAAAATCACTTATTGATCGTGGTCACGAAATTTTAAATGTAATTAAAATATCCATTTTCACTTCTGGTTTATAATAAATAGAATTTGTTTATTGTACCTGTGAAATAATAGAAGACTATCCTTAGACGCGCTTTTTTTTTTTTTGCATCCGATTGCAAGGTAATAGTTAACCATGGCTTAAATAAGCTTTAAAATTGAACAGTTAAAAGTAAGAAAAGGTCTCCCTTTGGAATATAATGGGGGAATGAATATTGCGGTTACAGTGAATACAAATTCTACTCCTAAAGCATGTTGTTTCATCTTGTCCTATACCAAAGTAGGGCTGCACTGCCTCTATTAGTATCAGAGCTCTATGCTACTAACCATCAGATTCCGAGTTCGGCCCTAAAACAATCCGCCCCACAAAGGAATGCAATTTTTTTCCTCTCGTCACTCTCATCGTCCAGGTCGAGGATTACAAATAGGTATTCCTAACATCGCCTCAGGTGGGATTATTTCCTCTCCTGCTTTTGATAATAATAATAATATTGAAATGAATGCTGTAGAAATATTCTTTAAAAATATCAAATTTATCATTGTTAATATTTATTCATCACACGATTTTGACATTGTTCCAGCTAAATCTTTCCTTGATTCTCTGGGGTCACCAGAACTTAAGTTTGGGAATTTTTAACCTGCATCATTACATGTGGAGCTCAAACTTTTCTAACGCTTTAAGTAATTTGTTCGTTGAATTGATTCAAAATTCAAATGATGTACTTAACACGGATTCCCCTAAATATACAGCGTATACGGAGAACACTTCCATCCTGGATCTAACAATTTGCTCAAGTTCAATATACCATCAAATTTCATGTCAATTTATAGATTCGATTTTCGAAAATGATCACAATCCAATTGCAACATATTGGGCAAACCTGCAACGAATTCCTCGCACCATCGAATCTATTAATTGGAAAAAGATTATGGAAAATACTGCTAAAATCCTTTTCTCTAAACATAATACTGTTATGTTTTTTTTTAGCGTAGCGGGGTCGGATTGAATGGACTTTACTTGAGGACAGCGCTAACAAATTTATTTACAGGGTGACGTGATAAAGTAAAACTTCAGACAAAAATCAATCCAGCAGCAAACAGTCACTAAGAGCGTAAATACAAGCCTTACGCACAATAAACACAGACTGCAAAACAGCTGTCGTATAGCACAGTAAATAGTAAATCCCAGTGAGCTCAATAATACAGCGTTAACAGCAAACGCAAACACAGCTCACTAATAACAAGCGAGAAAAGTAATCCGCTAGTCCAGCGAGACGCTTTTCTTCCGAGAGGAAACCGTCGAAAATCCGTCCTCTATATAGCCGAGCGAGTGAGCGTCCCGAAATTCGTGGGGCTGCGTGAACGGTCCAACGGTTACCAGATTATTCCTTTCGCCAAACCAACCCTGCTTGCGCGAAGCTCCTCGTGTCTCTCATAATCCTCAAATGTTTTACACCGTGCTTCGAAAAATCAGTTGCCATTCGCATCAAGAGGTCAATATTTCCAATATAATTCTCCTAAATAACCGATATATTTCGAATCATGCTCAGCAAGGTAAATTGTTTCTCAATCATTTTTCACATACCATGAACCTTTTTCTATATATCTAAGTGAAGTATCATATTCTTTTCTCAATAACTGAATCTGTATTCAAGAAGTTAGTAAGAAGTTAAGTAAGAGAGTAAAAAAAAAGTAGTTTTGTCACTGCACATGGCATTCCTGCAAAATGGATTTAGAATTTCACAAAAGCTCAAATAGGGAAACTAACAGAATATTTTAAAGAAATCTAGCTACAGAACACAGCTAAAACCCCGTAGAATGGAAACACTGCGGTAATTGTTACAATCCGCAAACCAAGAAAGGACAAATGAAAAATAGAATCATACAGATCCAAAGCACTAACCTCAGTTTGTGCAAAAATATTCAAAAGAGTTTTAACTTGTCGACTAACACACTACCTTCTTTTCCTTTTTTTAAAGTACCCTCAGACATTTATGGATTCTTGCATCTTCGAGACAACCCTCTATAATATTCACACGGATATTATGGAATCCCATTCAAAAAGAAATTTCTTTGATGGCATCAATTTGTAAATTAAGAGTGCTTATGATTCCGTATATATTGATGGTATTATTTTTAAAGTGTCTCCAAATAGGAATTTCATTTCGTGCAGGAAATGATGCAATTCCTTCATCATTTCTTGCACGAACGAAAAATTCAAATTCGCTGGAGAAATCCAATTGCAGAACGAGACCCATCCAGAAAGGCTTGGAACATGATAGTGTTTTATCCCTGATTCTTTTTGCTATATTTATGTTTGATTTTCGCGAAACTATGGATGAAAGTGTAAAATGCTCGATCTTCACAAATGATAAATTTATCTACTGTTCAAATAGTTCTCTGGATAATATTGGAAGAAAACCTTAAGATACGATGGATAATGTGAATAAGTGGTGCTCATATTGGAAACTTTCTATATCCCTAGAAAAATGTGCAATCTCTGATATTTCAAGAAAAAAAATGTTTACATTTCCTAATATATCATTTGCATGTTTTGATCTCCCTTGGAAACCACGCCTAAAATACTTGGGATGCCTTTTTTCCAAAATAAATCGAACCAATATAAATATCCGAAATCTCAGAATAAATATACTTCGAAAAATCAATGCGTTGAAATCTATAACTTTTAAAAATTATCGTCCAAGATCAAAATAACTTGTCGCGATTAATTTTTCTACTACTCTTCAGTCTTCAATTAACTTGCTCAATCACATTTAAAAATAATAGATACAATTCAAACAATATCTCTTAGAATTTCTCTGGAATTACTAATCTTTATCCCAAACATTGTTTCGTTAAAGATATCAGGAAAAGAAATCCTTTCGGATAAAATCAAGAGTAACTTGAAAGAAATAAGGTATTAGGATTTGTAGCAATGCCTGCAACCCCCTGTTTCCATATGAAATCAAAAGTCTATTTCATCGGTTTTTTTCTGAAACATTCAGCATATGGTTGCTTTTCCACTCTATCGCATTCTCCAGAGAATCGGCCAATTCATTTAACGGAAGAAGACTCTTATTCACTTCAAGAAGTTCTTATTAATTTAAACTTTAAGTGGGAGTTTATTATTCAAATTCCGTATGATCCAGGTTTCCTAATGAAGGACAAAATTATGATGGCATTCATCTTCATACTTTTGATTTCCAAAACGAAAATTTACCCATTAACCTGATAAAAACGCTTTTCGAATATACTTTGAACACCACTTTCAAAGTCTTCTTTATTATAGCAGCGGATGCTTCATGACTCACCATATCAATTCCATTTTTACGGTGGAAGTTCTAGCCATTCTTCAACTTGCGCATAAAATTTGCATTCGAAACAAATTTGACCAAAAAATCGTCTTAGTGCCATTCCAGAATTACATGGACTGAAAGAGTTGCCTAGCTAACAAAAAATGTCACCGAATCTGATCCTAAGATTGAATGGGTTGCGACGGAAGATATAGTCGCCCAAACTAAAAATCATGCTCTCCTGAGACCCAGTCTAAATTTCCAAAATAGCAAATGTCAAGAACTTGGAAACATTCCAACCATTTAAACGCTCATAAAGTGGGTGAAAAATAGAAGAGAAGGTATAGTAATTGTTTGCATTCTAACACGAACAATCATAACGCCAGCGCTTCTAAATAGATTTGGTCTGTCTTCATGGAAATCCTCTCTGCACCAAAATGTAAACAAGATAACTCCCTGGAACATATAATTCTTCAATTCGGTGAATACAGGCTTCACAGACGAGTCTTGCGTCAAAAGCTTGCCGTGAATTATCAAATTTTTCCCATCATTTAAAATAAGATAGGATACTAAAGATATAATTAGTTAAATATTTCTATTGACAATTTTGGGATGCTAGAATTTGTTTTTTACTAAGATTTGTACTTGGTTTGCATGAACTGTTTTAATCACCTTATATCAGCCTTTTTGTAAACAGTAAAATTATTTCATAAGTTTTATTTTAAAGTTAATTAATTTTTGAATAACATAGTCTTAAAAAATAATTGATGACTTTTGTAGTTTTCTTTTAATAATGGAAAGAATGAATAACATACCCCATGATATAGGTTTTATCAAGTGTATTGAGTAATTCTTTTTTCCATTTATGAGCAGTGTAATATTGTTTATATGATTTTTTTTTAAATGTTTATTTTAAACATAAATTCTAAAAAGAAAAAAAAAAGATTTATTTAGAATTTTCTTTTAAAAAATTCAGTTGTTAAAACGCAATAAGAGAAATGAAGTCAAAACCCGAGTCATTAACCTGTAAGTGTCTGTCTGTTCTTTTTCTCTTTATTTATCATTTCTGTTTTTCTCATCTTCATTCATCATTTCGACTTTGTAATTACTTAACATGGTTTTATTTCCAATTTGACGCAATAAAGAGAAATATCTTCCAGCCATTATTTAGATTGCATTTTTACTTTTTAGTTACCATACAGTAAAAAATTATGGAAATATCCTTCTGTTTGTTTTGGTAAGAAAATGAGAGAGAGAGAGAGAAAACACTCAAATATGAAAATCGAAGATAATTAAAGTTTGATTAATCCATAAAAGGCTTTTAAAATTCTACAATTTCAAATATAATTAAATCTTAATTAAAATTTTTCTTATAGCATTACCTAAGGGAGCTGAATGTTTCAAATACTTTTGTATGCAATTTTTTCATTTATCTTTATTGAAATTGAAAGGTCTTTGTTGGACTTCATATAAAGAATAATAAGTTAAGCTCAGAATCGAAACAAATGAGAGAATGGTTTGTAGTATTTCAAAGTTTTAGTAAATAGTTTTATTTGAAACTAAAGTGATCCAAACTAAATGTATTATTGTAAAACTAGTAAATTTCCTGATATTAAGTTTAAAAGTTCATTTTTTTCATTCAATCTAGACTACTACTTCAAAAATTTAAATGCAAACAATATTGATTAAGGTGAACAGTTTCATTTAGACATATAAGCAATGGAAATCTGAAAAAGTATGTTTGCCATGTGATGAAAAGCGATAATTATAGGCAAGTATTAGCTGAAGAAAGAGAAATACTTGCTATAATCAACAGAATGTTTCTCATAAACTCGCCCTCCATATTTAAATCATGACAGAGATGGGATGTAAACAAAAATTTAGTTCAAACAAAAGGATAAAATTAAAAATAATTAGAATTGCCAACTCCCCAATTATGATGTTGCTTTATGAAAAGAAAAAAAAATCCCTTATATGATAGAACAAATATGAATATAATTTTTAGTATGAACACGAAAATTATCTAAAAAAATCAACTATAAAATTAAAACTTTTTAGTTTGCAGAGTATTGAATTTAAAATAGGTTGCATATAAAGTTTATCAAAAGGAAAGGGATTTATTATTGAAGAATAAGTTTCAGCAATTTTGTTTGTCATCATAAGTATTTAGAAATTTTTTAAAAACAAAATATAGCGATAGAAAAAAATGCTTTATATATATATATATATATATATATATATATATATATATATATATATATATATATATATATA
>JAOUZG010006099.1:0-10411 GCA_026289955.1 Argiope argentata
ATATATATTCTTTTAAGCAATAAACAAGTCTTTGTATTAATTTAATTATTATTTTTCGAATTATTTTTTTCTATTGCAAAGAATTAATATTTCGGACCTCTCGTGAGTTTATCTTTCTTGTTTGATACATCCGAATAGATTATATCATAACTTTTTGCTTCTTTTAATATGTAATGCGTAAGTCTAAATTTTAGACGTAATAATTTATGACAATTGGCCAATTAACTTTCACTTTATCTGCTTTTCTCAGTCTTATTTTAATTTTTGCTTGAACTCCACTTTACCCGCTTTGTTCAGTCGGACTTCAGGTTCCGCTTTTATTCCCTTTTATCTTCTCTCGTCAATAACATCCTTACTTCCGCTTTGAGTCATTTTTGTCCATTTCTCTAAACTGTATTTCAAAGAAAGCTTTTATTCCCTTTTGTCCATTTTTCTCAATTGCATTTTACTTTCTGTTAATCCACCCTTTATTCACTGTTTTCAATTACATTTTAATATATTTTTATGTGTAGTTATTATTTTTTTCATTCATTTTATCTTCGTTTGAAAAAAAAATTTAACTTATAGATTTGCTATATGAAAAGTGCCTTTCGCAATCAATTTAAGTTCAATCTACATAAATAAGTTAAAATTCAATTCGCATAAATAATTTTAAGATTAATCTGCATAAGAAAATTCAGATTCAAGTAAAATAGGTTAAAATGAAATTGTATAAAAGGTTTTCATTCTATAGAAATCCAAGAAACTTAACAATTTTCTTTAAATTTTAGCTCAAAAATATTAAAATGCATAAGAAAATTTTTAATTAAGATTCTTAGTAAAACAGTGTATTTTTATAGATCAAAAATTTGTTTTTCATATAAGGAAAAATTCGTTTTTCTCTGTTGTCATTTCTATCGCATGAAAACGTTATTGATATTTGAATATTTTTTTAAATTTGACTTCGAATCATTATTTGCAATATCAGTCAATTTTTGTGTCATGTTAACAATATTAAGAAAAAAAAATAATTTTCGCTAATTTTAAAAATTGTTCACCAAGTCTAATTATTTGGAAAAATACAAGATTTAAATTAATTACGATTTTTGATTTGAAACAATCACGAGACTTATCTATCAGTCTCTATACTTCTCTCTATATATATATCGGCGTATATATATAATGATAATATTTTTAAACTTCCTTTTTCAATTTTTCGAGTTTGCAAAGAAATTTCAGTCGAAAGATTTTGAGACAAAATAACATCCATTATGCCATAGCTCATCGTCAGGTTTTTAAAAAGGCATTTTCTGTCAAAGAAGCATATGTAATAATAAAAGAATACTAGTGAAATCATGTCAACCTTTTAAAAACGCATCTTCTATCTAAGAAGCACATATAATATAAATGGAATACTGGTAAAAACAGGTAAACATATTTTTGTCAGCAGATTTTGGAGACATCAAAACATCATAAACAAAACAACATAATTTTCTGATACGATAATATAATCAAAAACAAGAATAATGCTATTATAACGAAATCTGCTATGCATATTTCAATGTATCATGTCAGAACACAATTTCTTGAACGGCCAAGTACCACGTGTTCGAGCAAATTAAATTATATTTTTATTCATTTTAATTGTTTCATTGAATAAGTCATTTTAGAATAGCAAACTTCCAAAAAAACTTTGTCTTTATTGTTTTAAAAAAATATGACATTTCCTATTTATTCCATTTCCTATAATAACGTGCTCAATATGGCATTTTTCTGATAATTTTTGGTAGTCTTTAACTTATTTTTTAAAATCAGAGCATTTGTAAATGCAATGGCAACACGTCTTCAGAAGCTGATTTTTTGAAATGCCCAAGCATATAATAAAATTTTTATTTTTCGCCTACGGATTTTTGTTGGTGCATAAAACTTCATCCCAAAAACAACATCATGCTCTGACATGATAATAATCAAAAACATGAGTGCACAATTATAACAAAAATTCACGAATTGAAGATCAATTTTGGTAACACTCCTGTTACCAAAATTTCAATTTTTTTTAAATTTCGTATACAATATTACAGATTTATCTTTTTTTCGCCAAAATAATTAAACAGAAACATCCCTAAATGAAATTCGTATAAATTTCTTCTCTTTTGTTTAAAATTCCACAACCATCTTCCCACACTATTCATTAAGAAAATAATATTCTAATTCATAAGTGAACCAGGTCTGACTGAATTCTCGCTCAGTAGCATTGATACCATCAATGAGGCACTGCGAAGTTTATTCCATCCCAGTTCACCTGCTAGGACCGGTTGTTGACGATAGGTTCGAAATCTCCTTTGACAGATGTGACCGGACCTTATCTTTGTCTGGAGTTAGAGTTTTGGGGTCGTTTCCATTCAACACCGCCTGAGACTCGGAGCTAGGGCGTTCCTGCATATCTTCGAACGCGACACCACTCGGCAAGATCGCAGGGAAATAAAGAAAATTCACTTTTACTAGATCAATCACGCAGGTGGAGAGTGAATTCGCTGGAAAATACCCTGGAAACCCAATTTCGATCAGCGGGGAGCAGATGCTTTTTTCTGATCATGCTAAGATAAGGTGAACTTTTAATTTAAATGAACATTTGATTGAATTCAGGCATTTGCGAAATTGTTCGAAAATCTGATTGATTGTGTCCTGATTGTAGCAAAATCTGAAGGGGTAGCTTCAATTCATTTTTATTTATAAATTAATTTCAATTTAAATAACTATGAGTTGATGAAAAAATATTATTAATGTAGTGGAGTCAATTCATGAGGGTCATAATTGATATCTACAATGTGTATATATATATATATATACTAAAAAATTTTAAAAGAGGCATATATAATAAATTGCCATTTTCATTATAAATTAGAAAGATACACAAATGTATTAAGAGAGCGCGTATGATGCTATTCCTAAAGACATAGTGGAACTAAGAAGAATAAAAAACAGATATGCAAGTGAAAAAATGAGAAATCCGGTCTGATGACTTTCTCAAGGGTCACCATCAAGCAAGGATTCCAATAAAAAGTGGATTTTTTTTTCTGTAAAGAGTTAGACTATTGTCTGAAAAATTAACTCTTTTATTACCCAAAAAATTCCAAATTTTAAAGTAGAAGAGAGGCATCAATTTTTAGCACATAAAAACAAAAGACAATTAGAAAAAAAAAAGCCGGATCATCATCATCATCCGGTCATCAGGCCGGATTTCTCATTTTTTCACTTACATATCTGTTTTTTATTCTTCATTACAAATTACAAATAAATTCATTCATGTACACATAATAAATAAGCAAGCAGACAAGCTGTTACTACACAACATACGTCAAAAAATGGAAGATTACACATCATTGTAAGAAGTGCATGCATCTGCATCATTGATATTGGTCATTATTAGCGGACTGCATCTTGTTAATGTCTAACGTAAATGTTTTAATTAAGACGCGTTTGTTATCATTCGAGTTTTTACTTTTAAAACTCAAAAAGAAAATGACAATCTCTAAACAAAATTCGAGTCAGTACTCGTTTTCTGTAAATTCTGAATTTCTATTTTACAGTTCTGAATAGTTAAAAGCAGAAATCAATAAAACTTTCCGTTTCTGGCGTCTATAGAATACTCGATCCATTCTTTCAAGACCTGGTTAAAAACAATAATTTAAAAAACCAAAACTATCGCATTTATTAAAAATGCTACTAAAAATAGAAATGCAATCTTTAAAATATTAAAATTTAATTTATATCAATTTATTTTAAATTTTAAAAAATACATTAACATTTTGATTAAAGTTTTATTCTAATAGTGATAAGTACGAAAAACAACATTTTAAAAAATATAAAGTTTTAAGGAAACTGGAACACATACATACTCTCAAACACACACACACACACACACAGAGAGAGAGAGAGAGAGAGAGAGAGAGAGAGAAAGAGACGGACGGACAGATAGATAGATAGATAGATAGATAGATAGATAGATAGATAGATAGAGAAAGAGAGAGAGAGAGTTTTATGATGACTTTCCTTCAAAGTTCAAATGTGGTTTTATCCTTTGAATTTTTTCATTGACCTATGAGCCTATTGAATAAGAAATCCGTTTATTCTAAAAAAAATATTTGCTTTAAAAATTTATAAGACGAAAAAAATTTAAAAATTTATATTATTTATTAGTTAATCTCCAGTATTAAGAGGCAAGTAAAGTTTTTTTTAGTTTAAAAGGTAGACATTATACATCTTATTAGAATAATTTTAATCAAATAATTTTATAAAATCTTCCAAATAAAAAAAGAAATGCGAATTTCTTCTTCGCATTACATCCTTTTTTAACGAAAAAAAGGTTACTTCTTCATTACTTCAAAACAAGCTTGATTTTTTTATAAGGTTTTATAGATTTTTTTTAAAAAATTATTTTGTTTAAAAATACAAAAACGTATATATTTTCTAACATTTTTCATAGAATTCTGTCTGAACATTGTCACATACATCATCAAAAATGTAAAAACAGGAAAATTCGTTTGATTTCCAAATTCTATGATATCAGGAAGTGAGGGAAAGGGTGATTTCAAATGTAATTGATTCCTTACATACATAAATAAGTGAAGTTAAATAAAAAGTATGAAAGAATAGTTTTGAACAGATGTTTTTTTTTCTATTTACAGCTTCATTCATTTCCCTGTGCTCTGAATGGCATACATTTAGTATCCGTATATTTTTCATCTAAATTACTCTGAAATGGGATACCTTGATTCCAATCCTTTTGTGTGTTGATTCGAAAATTGTAAGTAATGTGAATATAAAGAAAGAAAATATCTCATTCCATTTCAAATATTTTAATATAATAGAAAAGAATATGAAAAATAGAACAAAATTATATTCTATCAAAACAATGGTTAACTTAATTTAAAATACAATTGATCTGGAACCCATATAATGAGAAAATTCTCACCCATCGATAAAATATTTCTAAGACAAATTGAAAAACAATAATCAAATTTTATAATTAAATTTTTTAAACCGAAAATGAAATTTTAGAATTTACAGAAAATTTTACTTTTGCAAAATATAAAAAAAGAAGCAACATGTGTGGTTGTATTCTGTCTTTTAATTATTTTGTATTCTAGAAATGAAAAAAATAATTACATTAGAACAAACCATGGTAAGATTGTACAAAATTAACCCAATCTTGGCTTCGCTCGAAAAAGGCATTATGGCAATTGTTCATTTATGAATTTAATGGCGCAATTTACATCTACAATAGTTTCAATTTTACATAGTGGTAAGAAATTCAATTCTAAGTTTAATACCATTCCTAAGTTATAAAGAAAAAGAAAATAAAAAAATAATTAATAACAACTATTAAAATTAAACATTCATAGTATTTTCCTCTTAATTAATTGTTCGAACCAATATTTGCACAAAATAACTGAAGGAAACAAGGTGGATCTATTGCTGTAGACCAGTTACTCAGAGTTAAATATTTACAGATTATACCAACATTCTAAACAGTTTTATTATTCTTTAGCAGGAGTTCTTTTAAAAAGCAGAAAAAAAACCTTAAGAGAAAAAAATAAGGAGAAATAATTTAACATATTTATTATTATTATTTATAAATACATAGATACTCATAAATAAAGTTGCATCAGCTGAAAAGTTGATTGTATCAATTTAAAATATTTTAAATGATATAAACAAAATCTCAAACATTATACTTGCATAAATCGATAAAAAAAATAACGAAATAAAAATATTACCTAATAAAAAAAAACTAAAAAAATGGTTCAACCTAAAAATGGTTTGTTAAATATTATTATCATTATATAAATGTTTAACTCTACGGGGGGGGGGGGGAATTAGAAACTAAAAAAAATTTACTTAAATATTTAAGTACATATATATTTGAAAAATAGAATATTTTAGTGAAAAGGTTAAAATAAAACGTTGTAATCCTCATCTGAAAATTTGTTATTTCGAATACTGAAATATTAATAGAAAAAAATCAGAAAATTATATTATAATTAATATGTGTAACACTATTTTGAACTAAATGTATTTTGCTTTATTTTTTCAAACAAATGCATTAACATTAAATTAAAGAATGGTTAAACAATTACATAAAATATTTAAAAAATCAAGAAAGCATTATGATTAAAAAACTCCTACATGTAGATAAAGAAACAAATGCCTAGAAATTTGCAATATATTTATATAAATTGCTACATAAAAATAGGGAAAAAAATAATTTCATTTTCTTTAAATTTATTATAATATTAAAACAAATGGAATCATCTATTTAGAATAAAGCTGTCATGGATTTGTTTGTTGATTTGTTTCAATTATAAATGTGAAACACATATTTTTGAAAAAAAGTCTATAAAAGACATACACCAGCACCTTTTGAAACTCCTCATAAATGGCTCTACATTACATCCCCATCATTTTAAATACAGTCGTGATTTATGAATATATCATCAGACATAACAAATGACTTAAAATTTTCAATAGAAGTACAAAAACCTTTATGATAAATACAGTTATAATGGAGTAATGTAGACGTAACAATATTCTTAAAAACAAAATTTATCTCTAAGTGAAAGTTCGCTTTTTCATTATCCATTATCACCAACTATCCTCAAAAAATCTATGTGCATAATGCGTTTTGAGTAGGTGTGTCCGATATGACAAGATAATAGCGGTATATTCAAAAGAGGTGCGGGTTTTGAATACAGTCAGTAGCTGTTGTAAAGAGTAATTTTGCAAACGATTTTCGGAAACTTTACTCTGAATGGGTTTTGTGCTTCCTTGTTGTTTTCTTGCTTTTTCAAAAGGGTGTTTGTATTTAAATTTATAAATGATTCATCCTAAACGATTAAATTAAATATTCTTTTAATCCTCTTTTTATTATCTTACTGTTTTAGTTATGTATATTATAACGTGCAAAACTGGCAGATTTTTGTTTATTGCTACGAATCATTAGTTAAAATGATATTACTAAAATATATTTATTTGGATTTATGTTAACAGCAACCAATTCCATTACTTTATTCTTTGAGTTTTCCTTTTACACAAACTATAAATACAACGCTATAAGAACTTATAAAATAAAATGAAATGTGCAAACATTAGCATTTTTTTCTGTGTTTCTAATTTTCTGAATGACGTTAAGATTGAATCAATAATTAATTATCCAAAGCTATATGCACTTATTAGTATAATAAATAAAAGAAATTTTCCTGTTCACTTTATATAAAATAAAGGCATATATTTGTTACAGTCATTTTGAAAGTTGTATATATGTATAGTCAATTATTATTAGTACTAATCGATCACTATTAATAATACCCAAACCGATTATTATTAATAAGGACTTTATTTTTATAATATCTATTATCATTTATAATGACCAGTTGTTATTAATAATTCTGATTATAATTAATAATAACCAATCCGATTATTATTAATAATTATCAATTAATATTAATAATAACCTATTATTTGCATTAACGTAATATGTGTTTACATATAATTCTGCCTACAGCAACAAATTTTATTAGTTTCCTTTTGATTTTTTCATTTTTCTTAAACTATAAAAAAACAAGCTATAAAAATAAACTGATAACAAAATAAACTGACAACGCTTTAAAATAAACTCATTTGCGCAAATGTTTCTGAGAGTTATATTTTTCAAAATGACGTTCAGATTAAATTATTTATTAATTTTTTAAGCTATAAACTCTCATTAGTATAATGAATATTTGAAGTTATCCCCTAAAGATTATCTGGGAGAAAGGTATATATATATATATTTGGAATTCTACTTATAACAACATTTTTTTTACTTTGATTATTTTATTTGTGCTTCAAGAAACATCATTTCGTTATTAAACCATCTTTCTAATTTTTCATGTCTTGATTAACCATGATAAGAAAAATTTCATTTGTAAGCTTAATTTAGAAACCCTTTTGATGGCACATTTTTAATTTTGAAAAAAAAGTGCTGTAATTTACAAAAACAACAACAGCTACAACTTTTTTAAAGAGGAAGTTTGTCAGAAAAATAAGTACATTTTAATAATATTTCCTATTAAGAGTCTTATCTTTCCATCGATCGAATCTATTTATAATCTTTGGAAATTTTTTAGAGTTATAACTTTAAAGGAAATTATCTAATATGTATAGTAAAATTATTGTTTCAATTCATGTTTAACTTAAATATAAATCCGCGAATTCGTTTCATGTTTTGTGATATTTTGGAATAGTTAAAGTCTATTTCAATTCAGAAAAATTCAAAAAAATGTTTATAAATAATCCTTGTGGGGGACAAGCAATATTTTTAAAAATTTAATTTTTATATTGGTCAACAAATAAAACTCACAAATGTATTTTTATATAATAATATGTAAAAAATGAGAGTGAAATTAAAAATTACTTCACCTGGAATATTTTAAGTTTTTATCCGGTTGTATTTTTTTTAAATAATACATTTTTTAAAGAGTTCTTTAAAGATAATTGAAGCTCTTATATTTTAATATATATACACAAAGTGTTCTCAAATCTAAGGAAATAATTTTCAAAAAGGAGTAATCGAATATATCATACTTTTCATTACTAAGTTTCAAAATATATATATATATTTAAAAAACTGAGTAGCATTAAAAATACGTTAATATGTTGTGATGAATTGTAAACATATGATAAAGAAAAGAATTTTTCCTACTTTTTAAACAGTTTGTTCTCATGACTTTGATAGCTTTTATTTTTGCTTATTTTATTTATTTTCCATATTATTATATGTATTTTGCAAATATATTCAGAAAAAAATATTTGTTGAACTGTGAAAAGCTATCATTTTAGCAGAAAGTTATTAAAATGGATGTAATATTTAGTTATATGTATAACAGAAATTCCTGCGAATTTCATAATTATTTGAAATTAAAATTTTCAAAAAAGGAAATGAAATTTAAAATTTATTTGTTATTAAATAATTATAAATGAAATTCTTAACAGGGTTACACGTTAAGAATTATTTTTCATTTTCTTAATTATTATATAAAAAAATTCTTTTAGTTTGAAACTTTTTTCTCAACATCTTTTTGATGTTATATTGCGACGATAATTGGTGTCCAAGTTTCAAGACATGCAATAGAAGATAACATTAAATTCACGTTCTTCATTTGACTTATATCACGTGATTACGAATAGACGGCATTCGGAAAAATTTATTCATAAAAGGCCATAAAATCTTTTCATTTTACAAATCTTTCATTACAAAATGTTAGTTATCAAAAACAACGTATTGCTCGAGTGTTTGCATCGCAGGTGTGTTCTGAATTGTCAAATGAATGTTCATCTAATCAAAGTTTATCATTCGAAAAGAGGCTAAAGTTTTAATGCTATCGAATGTATAGCACGCAACTTCAGATTTTAAATTTTATATTTATTATTTCTACATTACCAGATAAAAAAAAAGAGAGAATTCTTACACACGGTACCATTAAAGGCATTCTTATCGTCATCTTATTTCGGGAAGAATGGCAGTTGCCGCACCCAGCCAGTTCATTACGATTTGAAATAAAGAGCGAATCGGTCACGCAACATTTTTGTTCTTTCCTCTCATTCATCTCAAGATATTTAATGATTGAGAGCAATGTTGTTGCGTTGATATGTCAGGTATGCGCAATCTTTTTTGAAAGTGAAATGAATTATGTGATCAAAAAACCATTTAAAATAAAGTCAATCAAGACTGTTTTTGATTTTCCAATTTATGGTTTATTAAATTGCAATCTTAATTCTATAAAACATTCGATATTAAGTTGAAAAATAAATTATTTTTTAGATTTATAAAGTCAAATATTTAGAATATTAAGTCAAGTATTTAATAATAAATTATTTTTATTCTTTTCAAATATTTAACAATAAAGTGTAAAAGTATTTAGTAATAAATTTTTTTATTATTATTTTCATTTAAGTATAATGTAAAGTATTTAATAATAAATTCTTTTTATTTTTTTTCAAATATTTAAGAATAAAGTCAAGTTTTTAATGATAAATAATACTTATTTTCTAAAATATTTACGAATAAAGACAAGTATTTAATTATAAATTATTTTTGTTTTTTTAGATATTTATTAATAATTTTTAATTAAATATTTACTAATAAATTATATTTGTTTTCTCAGATATTTAATATTAATTTTTGGTAAAGGCAAATATTTAATAATAAATAATTTTTATGAGAAGTTACAGTCATATATTTAAGATATAAGACAAGAGAGAAATTTTGTAAAGCATTCAAATATACAACCAACATTTTATAATACATTTTATAATTTTTATTGTTCCATTTCGTTCTAAGTGCGTTGCATCTTTTTCAGAGATGCTATTTCAGTAAAATGTTTTACCGACC
>JAOUZG010006117.1:0-12127 GCA_026289955.1 Argiope argentata
ATATATGGTTTTAGATTTCAGTTTTGTTATATTAACGTCTCGTTTTTTAAGCAACTCTAGGAATACTTTTGGACTTATATCGCAATTTTGGATGACATTTGAGATGGCATCCCATCTCCAAGCTTTTCCAATCGATTTGACGTGCACCAGATTTTCTTACACGACGGTTCTTCGGAGGAATAGGGTCTCTAATGTGAAATGTTTTTCTAAATATTCCAAAACCAAATATATTCAGAAATGTTTTCAATAATCATTTGAGACAACATAAATTCATTAACTGCTGGTTATAGATTAACCTTCAGATAAGAGAACACATTATCAAGAAGAATAGCTGCAAACAATTGTTGTTGTCTGAAATGGCCCTTGCCATGGACAATTTCGCTGATGCATCAGCTATTTTAAACCGAAATGAGCGTCTCTTGTTTCAAGTAGCGCCAACTAGGGCCAAGAGTATGATTTAGCTACTCACTCATCACAATCGCTTGCACAACCTCTTTTTACATGGGGACACATTCATATACCTTATAGATAGGAAACATAAGAACAACCATATCTTACCCGGGACTCCAACCGGGGAAGCCCAGCTCTTGAGGAAGACACTCTACCCCTATACCAGAACATCGGCTTGCCTATACTGAAATCAGCCATTGAATTTATCTATGAAACTGACGAAGTAATTAACTGTGGGTCAAACAATACAAGCAAGATCAATCATGTATTGTCCATTTAATTCCAAGGGAATAGAATGTTTTCTATGAAGGGTCGGTTAAAGAAAGTTAAGTTGCTTAAACTTCACAAAACGATTAGAACATAAATGTATTATTATTGATATAAGAATAGCATTGAAACAACAGAAGCAACGTTTCAATCTCAAATAAAAACATACACAAGCCTATTGGGTTTTGCATTCCATAGAAGAAACAGACTATGAGTCAATGTATTCTTTCGACTTCTACCAAAACTTTCAGCATGTCTGAAAACAAACTTTTCGAATTGAGTCGGAAACATATTCTTCCAGGGACAACCAAAAGAAAAATGTTTTATTCGTCGAGGAAACAGAAAGTATTGAAAGTATTGCATATCCAGAACTTATAAACTTAGAATCTCGGCGGCATACAAACAGTCTCAAACTCAGCACGATGGCAAAACTTTTCAGGAAGCTTAGAAACAAATAGGTTGTTTTCAAACATGTCGTTACTCTACGGAAAAGGAAGTATTTGCATATTACATCTGAAAGGCAACATAAATATTTACGCAAGAGTGCTTCGGTCAGACGACTTTGGAAGAATATTTGGAGGCAATCAGTACCTGATACATATAAATTTCGGAATTACAATAACTGTCTTATATTTTAGAACATGATATAGTGAAAAATCCTTAAAAGCAATGTAAATAAAGAATTTTTAAAGCTCTGTCGAACTTTTTTTTCAAACTATAAATCAATCTATTACAATCTATTATCACCTAAGCGATAAAATTGATAGGCTACTAACTGATTAAATTCCATTTTCTTTACCAAAGTTTTTTTTAAATCTCTGTCAATATTTTGTATAGATTGTGAATCCAGTTGTTATAATATATTGTGAATCCAGTTGTTATAATATATTATGACCTAACTTATAAATATTGACTCTTATCCTTACCAAACAGGGATTTTTACAAAGTTTTGACGAACTTTTTATTCAGATTATGAATCAAATTAATTCAATTCGTTATGACCTGACTGATAAATATCAACACTTTTTCTTATCAAGGAGATAGTTTTTTAAAGCTCTGTGGAAATTTTACACAGGTTATGCGTCCAATTACTTTAATTTATCATCATCTATTTGATAAGCATCTAACTGAAAAATATCAACTCTTATCCTTAACAAACAGGGATTTTATAAATATTAACTATTCATACTGAAAATTATAGAAAGTTCAACTTTAAAATTTTATTGAATATATTCATTTTAGATTACATTTAACCAACTAAGGATTTTTGTGTGACAGTCTTCCTAGATTACGGTAGTTAAGATAGCTCAAAAATATGTTAAACTGGATTACAAAATTCGGAATATGGTAGATATATATTCATATTTTATTAATTAATCAAACTATATCAGTCTTCCTCTCAATCTATGAAATACCTGTTTTTATATTAATCCCTTTACATATTACAATAAATGCAAAAACACAAAAAAGCAACAAATTTGATGTATGAAACTTAGAACATGTTTCCCCCATTACTGTTGGGTATATATATCTTTGTAATAAATCTATAATTATCTGATTCTTGAATAAACCTAAATATTCCTGCGTATATGAACGATATAAATCAGAAATGAAGCAGCCTAGAACTGAAACTTGGTGTCATATATGCGTTTTGCGCAATAATTTTTTAAAAATTTACTATCCAATTTAAAAAAATCGAAGATTACTTTGCAACGAAAATACCACAGTATGCTTCATTATTTCAAAAAATAGGAAATCATCATAAAGGAACATCCATTTTTGTTTTATTCTGAACTATTCACTTCAGAGAACCAAGTGGTCTGTCAGGATTATTGCCTGTATATAATTTCAGTTGAATCATTTAGACATTAATTCGTGTCAAGGCATTAATCTCATGTTATTTTAACTATCGCTGTATAATTTGTACATGACCCTATTTAATGGAGAGATATTCCATAGCATCATATCACTATTAAAAACGTAAGTGATTGATTAATTTTATCTTTTAACTTTTGGGGTTTTGTAGTTTTTTATTGGGCCTTTAAAATTTACAGATACTAAACAGAATCATTCTCCTTTATATTTTCACTATGGAATTTTATGAGATTACATTTGGTGAAATAAGGAGAAAAGAACTTGGAGTTTAGAGCAAAAATGTAACTTATTATTTGATATTAGGGTAAAAAGCCATGAAAAATCTGAAGGGAGATTAAAAAGACAATTTTGTAACATCTTGAATCATAGTAAAATTTTAATCTTCTATTATAATCTGTTCGGAAGTTATCGCAAGTTTCGTGGCTGTCGATTAAACGCTTTGGCCTTTAGAGTGACACACACACACACACACACACACACACACACACACACACACACACAGGGTTTTATAATTTCAGTAAAAGTATTATTGATCAGAAAAAAATACAGAAATAAAATATTTAATTCAAACAAAAGGTTCAAGGACTTTATTCTTGCCCGTAATATATAAATTGTTTTCACGCACATGCGGCAAGCTAAAAATACATAAACTATATTTTGTTTTTCGTCAGATCATTGAATTCTTCAGTTATTTCAAACATCAAAATGGACGACACAAAATTTCTTTACATGGTTTAAGGAGACAGACATAAAAATTGTATATTTTACTCTGAAACTCAGCTTAGATCGTTTCTTCGCGACGGTCGCATAATGTTTTCAAAATCTCTTTAGTTCCCTTTCCATTAGGACTTAAAGGTCTCTTGAATGCTCTTACTTCTCCTGAATCGAAATGTTTTCTCAAGAAAGAGCATCGATGCATAGGTTTGGTGGTTTTTATGCGGCATGACGCGTGTTTGATATACGGACCTACACGCATAAGAAGGATATTTATATGCCATTTACAGCGCTGATGGGATTAAATTTACAGACGATATCTGCTCGAGATCGTTGATTTCAGAGATTACTTCTCCCGTCCTTTCAAGGAGAAGACCAAATGCCCTAAGATGTCTAGTGATGGATCTTCAACTAGATGCAAACTGAGGATATATAAACAAGAATGATATTAAACGGTACCCTTTAGTGCGTATTATGTCAGTCATTTTGAAATGTATCACCAGATATGTTAAGCATATAACCTTCATGCGTGATGACTTTAAAATTTTATACAAATAATAATTTAATAGAATGAATAAATGATGTAATTTATTAATGAATCAAGTAAAAAAATTATTAATAATTTATTAATTAACGAAATTAATGGAAATTTTTGAAATTTTGAAAATGAGTATACTTTTTTTTAATATCCGGGATGTAATGTAGTACAATGTTATTTAAATATGAATTGGTGCTACTGCTACAGTATGAACTTATTAATACCCAGACTAATATTTACAACCTGGGTGTCTTCTATGACCATTCAAACTTTTGAAAGGGATGCAGTTTTCATATACCTACTAGCAGCCAGACAGAGGAAAGTATTGACAGATCTTTAAAAGTTTTGCCTTAAAAATGGATACAAAATTATATTACTCAAACTCAATTGTGTTTTGAAAGATCGCTTTAACAAGAAATCTGCCGGCATTCTGGCACAGAGGAAGCGCGTCGTCCACGTGATTTAGGCGCCCCGGGTTCGAGTCCCGGTTAGAGCATGGTTGTTCTGTATATTATTTGCAAGTAGTGTGAATGTGCCCTCCTGTAAAAAGGGGCTGTGCAAGCGGATGTGTGTGTGTCATCCTTATATGAGCTAGTAGTTACGCTTCTACCCTCAGGTGCTCAGGGGTCCTTACCCTCAGAAGCTACTGCACCCTTCTTTCCTCTATAAAGCGGAACACGAGATCACTGTCATCAAGAAATATATTGACATTATTCTAAATATGTGTTTTCTGATTCATGGAGATTTGATGCATGGAGTAGATTAAACCTCCATTGAATAATCCCTATTTTTTATTAATTACAATATTTTATGAATTTCTTATATCACAAAACCAAAAAAAATTCAGTTTTTTTAATTGTTTATCTCTATTTTTTTCCCCTTAAAAGAGTTGTTGTTTTCAAATTTATTTTACTATTATTGTAAATATACTATTTTCAATATAACTATAAGCTAAATTTATAATATCTATGTTCAAGTTGAAAATTAATATTTTCAAATAAGATATTTTTTTATCTTTTAATGCATTGATAAGTGAATAATTCCATTACCCCCTTGAACGACAATTTATTTTCAGTCAGCACTGCTCTGGCAGACGATTTAATTTTCTTGGTTTTAAGAGGAGGGATTGATATAGAAACTTACGGTTTTGCTGCTCAAATAGTTTGTTATTATTAAAAGTAATGTTTGTTTCACAAATTTATATGAATGTTTATTTTTATATGTACATATATAAGAATATAATTAGTGCTGGTTAATTCTTCATTAATGTTTAACAACAATATTACAGTTCTACATAGTATTTAAGCTAAAGTAAGTACGTGTTCCAACATTTATACATATAGATTTATACAAATTACATTCTAACGGTAACTAGAAACATCCCCACAAGTATATCAAAGCAATAGACTCAATATGACGTACACATATTCAGGGCCTGACTAAGGCAGGGGCTTCTGGGGAAGTTGCCCTGGGCCTCCACGTAATTGTGGGCCCCAAATCGAATATAAATATTATTTTACATTTCATTTTTAATGAATGTTCCTTATTGCTAAAATAGTGAAGCAGAGGGGGGCCCCAAAGAAGTGTTTACCACGGGCCCCATCTAGGCTAAGTCGGGCCCTGCACATACTTATCGAGAAAAAAACATCAAAACTCAATAATTTCTGGCCAGTACATATCGTCATTGTCAGTTTCCATCGCCAGTTTATGAAATCATTGTTCTGTTAGTGTATTTTCAAAGCAGAAGCCTTTTTTATTTTAATTATTTCCTACCTTACAATTTTAACATTTAAATAACTTATAAAATATATTATAGAATCTTTAATTTATATTTAAGGGAGGTAATTACTATAAAAAGTTAGTGTATTTTGAAAAAAAATTATCAAATGTTCTGAATTTTTGAAAATTTATAATTACACCCGTGGAGTTTTATTTTCAATTTCATTCTCTGGGTAGTTATAATGTTTTTATATCTGCATAATTCACGTTTCAATGTTAAAATTATTTTCCCAATTTAAATTTTGGTAAATATCTTTTTCAAATAATCGCATAAATGGAAATATAACATTTAAAAATTGAAACACAAAAAATTGAAAACATTTTTTAAGCGATCTTATTTAACTATTATTTAAACGATATTAAACTATCAAAAAACTTGTTAACTTTTTATTCAATATAAATGACGACACTTAAAATAACTCTTCTTATATTAAAATTATAATTTTTAATTTATAAAAAATTAATTATTAAATTAATTATATAGAATCTTTTAAGAGACTTATCCTTCTACTTCATAGAATTTGTTAGAAAAATTTATAAAAAATATAATTATTAATTTCTGACAATTACTTACAAACAATTACTGAATTTCTTTTTATAATTATAGAATGAAATAAAAGATTAAAATGAAATCCGCTATGCATATTTCAATGTATCACGTCAGAACATCATTTCTTGATCTGCCAAGCGCCACGTGCTCGTGCTCGTGCTCGTGCAAGTTGAATTATATTTTTATTCATTTTCATTGCTTCATTGAATTGGTACCTTAAATATTGCAAAAGATTGAAAAAAATTTGTCTCGCATTTATCGTTTATAAAAATACTATATTTTATATTTATTTCATTTCATATAATCACGTGGTCAAAATGGCATTTTTCTAGGTCTTATTTGTTGTAGTCATTAACTTATTTTTTTAATTAGAGCTTTTGTAAATGCAATGACAACGCGTTATTAAAAACTAATTTTTTTCAATGCTCGTGCAAATAATAAAATTTTTATTTTTCGCCTACGGATTTTTGTTGACGCCAAAAGCCTCATCCACAAAACAACACCATGTTCTGACATTTTAATAAATAAGCATGGTATAAGCATTTAAATTATGTTGTCATATATTGTGAAAGGACACCACCATCTCCGTATTCTTCTCCCAATATTTTCAATCGATTCTACGTTAAAATTGACTTGAATTGTTCGAAGCTAATCACTTGCGCATGATTTTACACCACTCGCTTTCGAAGACAATTTTGCAACGACTCCAGCAAATTAGGTAAAAGCAAAACGCTCATTATCCCTAAAAGGACTTAACTCCCCAAAGTAAAAGAACATTTAACCTAAGTGCCCGTTCTTAACATAAGAATTAAAGTGGAGCGTTCGGACCGGAAACACGACGAAAACGGAGTTATTTTGGAAAATTTATCGTTCCAAAATCTCAACTCGAGACCGTTTGGTTTACGTTCCGATCTCTTCAGACGATTAAAAAGAGAAAGTTGCTTCGAATGAAACGAAAAGCACTTAGGGCGTAATGCAGGGGGGGCTTTCGGAATTTTCCATCGGCTTTATTGCTTTCTGAAAGATCGTTTGCAGTTTTATGGGTTTGCAGAGGCAGGTGCTTCATTCAGAATGGAATGTGCATCCCCGTTTTTATTCTCTTTGTTCTGAACTGCACATAATTAAGATCGAATTTGCCAGTATTTAAAGAAAAGTGGAGTTGTTTTCGGTTTATTTAGGTAATATTTTATTTTTTATAAAGCTTCATTTAAAAGCTTGGAATATGGGTAGGTACGTAATAGAAGACAATTCCACCGCGTGCCCTCAAAATTGGAAAATCCCGAGAAAACTAGATTTTTTTTAGGTATTTTAAAAGTTATTTAATTTTGTGTTTTTATTTAAAAATTATAAAATGATATTTAATCAATTAAAACCAAATATTATTAATAAAATTTCACAAAAATCATTCAAATATTATATCAAATATCTTACTAGATAATTACCATTTGCCAGCTTTTCATTATTTCATTTTATAATTGTAAAAATGTTGGATTAAATAAATGATTTTATAATTAAATAAAGACACTCGATATTATTATTAGTTATTATCATGTCAGAGCATGACGTTGTTTTTGGAATGAAGTTTTTGGTATCAACAAAAATCCGTAGGCTAATTAAAAAAACTTTATAATCTGCACGAACGCGTTGCCAATACATTTATAAAAGCTCTGATTAAAAAATAAGTTAATGACTAGAGCAAATGAGAAAAATGTCATTTTGAGGACGTGATTATGTGAAATGAAATAAATAGGAAAGGTGATAATTTTTAAACAATAAATGCGAGGTAAAGTGTTTTGGATCATTTGCAATACTAAATTTACTTAAAATGCACAAAAATATAATTTAACTGGCACGAGCAAGCTAAATTTGGCAAAACATGTACGAGCATGTTTTAACACTTGGCTGTTCAAGAAATTATGTTCTGACATGATGCATCGAAATATGAATAACAGATTTCATTTATATATATATAAATATTATAATCTGAATACGTTAAGAAAACATTATTTAAATAGTTTTAGGGGCAGCTGGACTAATAGAAAATGAATGGAATTTTTGAAATATGAAAAACATTTACAGTTGTTGTATATTCTATTTACGAAACTTCATCTATCTATCTCAATATATATCGTGTTGGCAGATAGACTGACAAAAGTCCAAAAAATTATGTTCCTGCCACAGGGAGATTTGAAATTCGGAGATTCTATAATATTTTGGGTTCAAGTTTTTTTTTTTTTTTTTTTTTTTTTTGGCAATTACAATACTTCAATTGCATACTTCTTATACGAGTACAATCTTATTATGCGAATATACCATTCAAACTTCATATATATATATATATATATATATATACAATTAAACACAACCAAGACATACACAAGCAATATACTTTTGAAATTAGAAAAAAAAAACAGCAGCCCGCAAGTAGTTATCGGTAGTAAACAACCATAATAGCACGCAAAGCGGCCAAACAAAATTAAGTGTGAAAAGAGAATTCCTATAGCTATTTACTATGATCTCCTTCCAATCGGCTGTTATTCTCTTCCGTCTTCTTGCTTTAGCTGCGCTTAACTGCCGATTTACAACTATGTGAGTCACAATGTGAGCTCAAGTCCCAATCTTTAATCCACTTATTACCTGAGCTCCACTTAACGCTTGCACTTCCATGAACTGATTCAACTACTTCGTTGTTATGGCTAAATTTGGCTTGGCTTGCTGCCTTTTTATAGCTTCTGGAGCAAAACACAGAAGGTTCTCGAACAATGAACATAATGATCCTTCTTTTGGTATCAACATCATTTCAAAAAATTTCAGTTTCATCCATTCCGTCATCAAATGGTCATTAAGTTTATAGAACTGATCCAACTAATTCGTTGATAACTGTTAACTTTCGGCTTGGTTTGCCGCTTTTTTATAGCTTCTGGAGCAAGTCACAGAATGTTTTCTAACAATGGTCGTCATTCTCAGGTCCCTGATCTGGCATAGGATCAACGTCCAGTCGAATTGTCAATAAAATGGTTTTTCCAATAATGGAACTTTTTGGTATCGACAGCCTAACATAAAAATGTCAGTATCATCCATTGTGTCGCCAAATTCTTCGTCATGTTCGTTTCCATACGCTTGGATCAAGTTGCCAGTAAAATTGTTTTTTCTACAATGGAGCTAGCTGTTCTGTGAAACAATGCTACAGATCATAATAATATGCCAAATTTGGTAGCTATAAGCCAAACAGTTTGGCGTATAGAAACCCAACAAACGCAAACACAAATTCATTGTTATTATTATTAAGATATAAAATTTCCGTGTCTAAAATCTTTGGCAGATAATTTAGTGAAATTAGAAAAAAAACTATACTGCATTAACTATCACGGAATCATACAATGTTTACGACTTTGAACAAAACACACATTTAACCCAAGAGACTTTTAAATGTTACATTGAGAATTACGCAAAAGCCATTGAACGCAAAACTAAACGAAACGAGTGTAACTTTAAGCTATTATCAAAGCTAAATACTTCAGAATACCGAGGCGGGCCTACCTCATTTGCGCTTAGATCCCCGCAGGTGATTAGAAAGAGAAAACTACATCGAACGCTAACGGAGGGCACTTACACCATAATGCTGCAGCATGGGAAGAAGGTCGGTTCTCTCTGGTTTTATTGCTTCTAAAAGATCGTTCGCAGTTTTATAGGTTGGTGAAAGCAGGTGCTTCATTTGGAATTGTTGTCATTTTCTTGAAGCTAAACTGCATATAATTGGGTTCCAATCAAAGAGTATTTAAAGAAGAGAATAGTTATGGTGATTTCCTTTACTTCCTTTTCTCCGTTTTTATTTATATTATATGCTTTTATTGGAACACATTTAAAGAACTTTTATTTAAATACAGAAATGTTTTTATAGGTTAAATTAGAAGCAATTATCATAATTTTTTACAAGGTCGTGTACCATTATAGAAAAAAATGTACAAAATTTAGAGTTATTTTGAAATTAATTAACCATTATTTTACTTTTATATTTTATCTAATAGCCTGTACTTTCAGTATACCTTTTCATTTTCATAATAGAAGAAGGTGTCGTCAAATTCCCTGAGGTATTGGTTTTCCAATTCTTTACTTTTTTCCAGAGTATAATATTATGCTTAGAAATAGCTCTTTTCAACAGATCAAAAGCACAATAGTTTCACAGATGAAAATACAGAAGAATTAATAGAAATATTTTGAAAAGTTATATATGCATATGCCTTTTGACAACATGTGTCATACACTCAAAGACCAAGAGGATAAAAAATCACCACAGCTTCTTCATATTTACATACACCAACAAATATCCTTTTAATAGAGATTTTCTTATTAATCATTAATCAAACTATTTTATTTTAGATTTTTTGACAATCTTCATTTATTATGCTATGATAACAAATGCAATAATTACAGAAAACATATGATTTTTTTAAAAATTATAATATCCTACTGCATATTAACACTATAGATAATTTTTCTATCCAATTTCAAAGTCCAAAGCCGTAGTAAATGTTTTCATTTTTATATGTCTATAAATTCTGTACATATCTGTAAGTTCTATAAATTATGTACGTGCTTATCTTCTGTAAATATTCTGGTCTTTCATAAAATCCACATAACATGTGTATCAAACCCTTCACTGACCAGAATAGTTATGGATACGGGGGTATGAGGAGGCACTCTATACCGGTTTTCATTTTTTCAAGGTATCAAGTTTAAATTCGAAGTACAACTTGTAGCTTTGTCTTGATGCAGTTTTGTTCTTTAACCATTCTCTGACTTCTTCATATAAAGGAAATTTTCTGTATTCATCAAGTGTAGAACTTTTTTCAGGATAATGCGTCGAGTTGATTTCCCCCTTTTCCTTATCATTTTACCATAAATTATAAAATATATCTACTATTGGAGGCTGTGTATTGCCCTAGGATCGATCTCCTAATCTTAGGGTTTGGAGCCTACTAACATGACCACAACACAAAAACAATTGCCCGTGTGCCGTAGATGTTATCTGGCTTATAATGTTTTCACCACATACTCTCACACCAGTGAGTAGGTGTAGAGACAAACTATACATTTATGCCAAGCATATGGCAAGTGTGTGTGAGTTGGTGGTGGTGTTGACTGTTGTATTTAATGCACCTGACAACTTTTGCTACTGGTAGAGGGCGCCACAAATGCTGTACAAAGCTGCGTACGAAGGTTGCTTATTCAAGATCGCTGATCACATCCGGTTCACCCTTATGGTGGATATGGATTACACGAGGACTGAACTCTGTATCTTAGAGTTTGTAGTCACAATACAAAAGCAATTTTAATTGTACCATAGATGTTATGTTGTTTATAAAGCTTTCACCATTCTACCTAATCAAGCAGACTATAAAATTTTAGTGCTCACAAAAGACGTGAATCTTCTTTTTGAAGTATGAAGTTCAATCGTTGTAGTTGCACTATAACGCTAATGCTATGTTTTGCCTGCTGTAAAATTTCTATAGGTATTTTTTATTGGTTCTCGAAGTATAAACTCCTTGTATGCCAACAAGTATACCACAAGGCTTACAGATGTAAGTCATTTCACAATTAACAGTAGGATGAATTTCGAAAATAAAAACAGGCACGATTGCAAAGATAAAAAAGATGGGGAAAGCAAATACACAAGTTAAATACACAAAACTGCTCACAAACTAGCAGAAACACATAGTATATGTTATAATACGGTTGAAGAAGTATGATAAAATAAAATGGGTATACTTCTATAGGTATTGATCCATCAGATCCATTGAATTACCTTGGGTGTATTTTTTCATTTAAGCTTTATGATTTCTTGCGAAATAATGAGGTTTTTTTTTTCATTATTTAGCTTGCCGTACTATTTACATCGTATGCCCACAATAAATTTCCATGGTAATATGAAAATACACTAAGTAAATAAAATA
>JAOUZG010006125.1:0-14401 GCA_026289955.1 Argiope argentata
TTATTAATTAATTAATGTATGCATAAGAATATTTGTTGTATTTTCATGCCTTCATAGTGTAGTTAATATATTAATGATAAACGTATGAGCGCAGTGTAGCATTTATTCACTTGATTAAATAATGCACTGTAATGTTTTTCATATTCCTGTGATATCACATAATTTTATTACATCAAAATACAGAATTCAATTATGCTGAACATTCTAATTTTCTAATAAATAATTTTAAACTAAATTCCATTGAATTTCGAACGATTTTTGTTTGTTTATTTAATGTTTTAAGGTTTTGTGTTTACTGTTTTCATTATTTATGTATCACTAGTTTTATCAGTTCTTATAGTTAAATTTCCTATTTTAATTTCGTATTAAAAGTGTTATTTCTTATCTGAAATTAATTTCAAATTTTAAACCATTCTTTATAGCAGTGTATTGATGACTTTTAATTAAAAAAGTTGAAGTGTATGTTCAAATAATTTGTTTTGATATTTATTGCATATATCATGTATGAATGCCTCGTTTTATTTATTTATTAGTTTTATTTATTGTGTATATTTAAAGTAGGTTACTGTTAAAAAAGAAAAATATTAGTCAAATGCTGTAGTTTTTGTATATATTTTACGACCAAGTAAAGAGATACTGATGATTTGTCGAAAACTCATGTGTTTAATTATCTAATTTTTATCAAAAATTAGATTTTTGTTAACGTAAAAGAAAAATGGATTATAGGTTCCATGTAGCTACTTTTTTGCTCTCAAACGTGCAGATATTCTCCAAATCAAAAACATATTTACAGCAAATACCGAAGCTAAATATTTCGAAAATAGAGGTTCAAGATTTATTCTTTACGTCATATAGTGTTCAATCCGTGTTTCTTTTATAAATCTCGTTCTTTCAGGAACCTCAGCTGTAATACATCAAATAGAGGGTCCGCAATTTTATGCTACTTTATATTTTAATGTTATTTGATTATGATGAGAGTTAAGAGAATTAAAGAGATAAAGCAATAATATTTTTGCAGTTTATAGGTCTAGAAAACAATGTCTTAAATTTGTTTATGAAATGTAAAGTTTGTAAAAGATTTAGCTTAAAATTATGCTACTATATATCTTTTTGTGATTTTATATACTATTCTTCATTGTAAATTCAAATGAAATATACTTTGAAAAAATTATTAATATGAGAATTCTTACGGAAATAAAGATTTCCATCCATTGTAGATTTGAAACAATTAAAGAAGAAAATAAATAAAAACATTAATGTCTATTAAATTTGAAATGTGGCTTCATGAAAATTTTTGAAATGATATTTATTTATTTATATTTGAATGTATTGAGTGTATTTGATGCTTTCAAATTTTAGAGCAGGAAAAACAGAAGTGTAAATAAGACTCAGTTATCAGAAAGAAGGAAAATTAAATTGAAAAAAAAAATGTTCCTTTCACGAACTTAAAAGGACATATTTGTTTATTTTGATAGAGAAAGATAAAGGCATTATGCTACATTTCCTGCGAAGGAATGGAAAAAACATAAAAAACGGATCAATTCCCTTTTTTTTTTCAAAACAATTTCATTCGTTTATAAAAGAAGGAATGCATACCAGTCATTTTTTATGATCTTATGAGATGTAATATATGTACATGAATTCAAATTCATCTTTTGATAGTGTTTCACCTTTACATTTTAAATTATTCCTTTTTTTGGAAAGGAATTTATTTTTTCGTCATAAATCATCTTTCATTGGTAGAATTCCATGTTAACGACAGATAAATTGTTGCTCAGAAGCAAATATAGGAATATAATTATCATTTTTTTAGAGTTGTAATATTTTGCATGCTTTTTCTTTGGGAAAATAATCAGTGCGAGATTTCTCACCTCCACTTAAGGAGAAAATTTAGACAATATTGATTTTGTTTTTAACTCATTTTCTCTATGCAACCCGTGAACCTAAAGAAAAAACACATTCCCGAATGTCAGAATGAAAGCTATATGCAGAAATATCCTTTGCTCCATCCTGAATTTCGAGATGTCATGTAGAGCAAAAAAAAAAAACGTTTAGTTTTGTGTAGAAAAACGAGTGTATATTTTGAATATCTTACTTTTTAAACGTTTGATAACTTTGTAATTTTGACCACAAAATTGCAAAGCAAATTTCATTTATCCTAGTTGGGTTGTTTTATTTTTTGAATAACCGCGCATATGTAAGTATATATAACAAACATTCCTCTTTACAAACTTAACAGATAATCATTTTTCAGATTATTGGACAGATTTCCGACCCAAATTTTCTAAATTCCTGTACTTCTAAAATTTGATATAAATGCTAGAAATTGGAATGTTAGTATAAATACTAACTTTCCAACTCCCATCCCTTCTACTCCGTGTGTTTTAAGTATTTGTGTTCTAAAAAAAGAATAATTCCAAAAATGTGTTTGGGAGGGGGAAGAGGAGGAAACTTAAAGAGTTCTAAAACATTAAGATTCATCAACGTATCAAGGACTATTATTTTTGACGATTATATCCTTTTCTCATTGGTAATTAGAAATTTAAAAAATACTGGGCATTAAAAGATTTCCTTTGAAGAATAACAGCAATCAGATTAATTTCTGCCTTGATTTGAAATATTATTCATAAGATTGCTCATTACAAAATCAATTTAATGCAATTATTTTTGGTATGGCGAAAGCATTTTTTAATTTATTTCTTGATTGATTGCTTAATAAATAGATTAATCGGTCCAATCAATAACATTCTTAATAATCTTATTTAAAACTCATAGTATTTCTGGTTGAGTTAAAAGTATGTTTTCTTACATTTCTTGGATTAAATCTTCGTTTTTTGCCCCATTTCTTGCGTTCAACGTCCCTCCAATTTCTTTCAGTAAATGCTCCCTTTAGAGTTTTCCTGTTGTATATTTCATACTTACTTGAAATGGACCATTAAGAACCGGAAGACAATAAAGATTTACTTCTTAAACCGGTATCTGTTGATATCTCCGTTGCTCAAACACATTTATCTCTTTTATAGCCAAAGAGTATAAATGTGCACCTAAATCATCGGATCCGACAAGTGGCCAAAACAAGAATAAAGAAACTGGTTGTAGTTTTATGAAACTGTTCGTATGAGAAATAGATACATACTCCTAAAAGTCTAAGTGTATATACTTTGAATATGTGAAATGCTATATTTCATTTGTTGTAGTAAAAAAGAACTTCTTACAGAAATAACAAAATGTAAAACGAATGTAGAAGATTTAAAATAACTATGTTTTTCGTTTACAGAAATATTTTCCGCATCACTTCAGATATAATGTTAAGAATTAGATTATTTAAAAACAACTCGTTAGCTTTTATTTCTAGAAAATCTTCGGAGAGTTTGCAGTCAAAGGAGAAGCTGTAATTTTACTCGGAATACATTTTGAAATAAATTGGCCAGAATTTTTTTTATAACTTTAATTCGAACTCTCTAGAATTCTGAAGTAGCAATAAGCCGGAATCCAGTCTTTCCTGGTCATTTGCCATCGACAGATATTATAACTCTAATTTCCTCCCAGAATATTATAATATTTTAAGAAATTACTTTATGGCATTGGGTGATTCGAAAATCAATCGAGTAAATTGTGTAGATGATATGAATGAAGAAAAAATTTAAGTTCTTAAAGCCCACATCAGAAGATTCTTTAAAAAGGATTTTAAATATAGGCACTTAAAATGTGAATTGAAATAAATCAGTACATATGATATGAAACAGACTCAAAACTGAAACATTGCTTCAATTAACCATTAGAATATTTTCTATTGGAGCTCAAAAAGAAGCAAAAATAATTGTTAAGTTCCTCTTAAATGCTAAAGTAAAATATTTAAATACAGAGTGCATGAAATTGAAGAATAAAACAAGATAAATTAGTACATTTCAATTTTTCAATATTATGAATGGGAATGAATCTGAGACATTATTCAAAAGGGACAAAATATTAAAAATAAAAATTTTCTTGGATAATTGTAATTATTCACTCAATCGGAAAAATTATTTTAGTACCAAAGGAATTAAGAAGCATAGGAAAATCGAGTCTTACTCTCTGCTCATCCCCCCTCCAAATATATGTTTTTTTTTATTAATTCATCTTGCAAACTTTTAATCTTTACTTCAACTCTATGGAGGTCAAAAACTGAAACATAAAATATACAATTTTATAATGCTCATTTTATTATCTAAAAATAGTTTGTTTGTATATCTTAAGAAATTAAATTTACTGAAATCTATATCAAGTATTTATCCTTAGACATTTAATTGCTAAGAGAATCCAAAGTTCAGAAATGATTTATTCTGGTTAAGTATAGAAAACTAAATGCTATATGGCACATCATAATCCTATTGTTGATCTGATCTTTAGAAGTACACATTATTTTTTTTCTAATTTCCTTTTCCTTCGTACAGTTCTTTTATCTTTGCTTAGCTCTTAGCAAGCAAATGAGATTATTATTATTATTGTGAAAGACGTCTTAGATCCATGATCCTTTTCCAGTCAAGCAAATATGATTCTCGGATCTTTTTAAATACCGCCTCTGATTATATATATGTATTTACAAATCACAATTCTTCCGTATTATATGTCAGTTAATTAAAGACAAAAAGATGATTTTTTCTATGACATTACATTTATCATTTTTAATCTCATACTATATTTATTAGGAAATACATTTAATTATTATTGCTTTATAGTTACGAAATATGATAGCAACACAACTATTTTAAGAATCCGTTCATTTTTCTTACATAAAACTATCTAGAAAATAAAAAATAGAATAGCTTAACGATAATAATGCCACCCTCCTTTTAAGAATTGATACTCTCAATTAAACAAACAATATTTACCGGACTTTATAGTATAAATAAAAAAAACAATCATTGGAAGTTTTTTTTTTTTATTAGAAGTATTTTCTTCTCAAATTTTACTCTGTAGAAGTAAGACTAAAAGTCAATGCACAATCTAACGTAGATCGGTAATGCAACACAAGATAAATTTAGCTTTTCTCTTGGAAACATTGATCTTTCACTCTTTCATTCAAGTCTACTTTTATTTGTTGTTTGTTCCCAATAATCCAATGTAGATGGTCAACGTGAAATTTTACATGAGCGAGCAGTGATCGAATCTCTTAACTTTCGGATGGCATTCATCATCTCTTCGTGTCGAGTCCTGCCACGCCAGGCAACAAATTAACAGCGCCGTTCCCTTGGGATATCAAATCCCTATTCTCATCGACTTTCTTGGAAAGTGAAAAGATTAATTACTAAAACCATACCGTTCGTCTTTGGACAAGTTGCAACTTATATTTCAAAGAAAAGTTACATAGCGATATGTAAAAGATTCAAATTGCATCAAGACAACGCAACAAAGAAAGCTTCCCACATAACAATTCAAAAGATAAAGTACTACTGATATAATATATTAATACTGAAATAATCCCATACATTTTTAAGTCAAAATCATAGGATTCCAATCCATTTGTTTTACTGAAAACATATAGCACTGAAAAACAATTTAGAAATTTTAAAGAATCGATTATATGAGTGGAAAATTGCTTTAATGATCTACGTCAAGATTAATATGCACTAATGCCATGGTAACGACGATGATTAAAACAATTTTTATAGGTTGATGATTTTACTTTTCAGCAACCGTTTAATTTTTTATATAATTTACTTTTATTACCTTCAATAAACGGCACGTTAGTTTGTGACAGTGTTTAAAATGAAAGTTAACCCTCTAAGGGTTATGCACGTATTTCTACGTAGCCGCAAGACGTCACGGCAAGGGCGCTGCACGTATTTTAACGTAGGCTAAAAGTCGACACTCTTTCGCTGTGCACGGAAAATAACGTAGGGGGTTGTCGGTTCTCCTAGCGTTGCCGACGCATTTTAACGTTTTTCTTTCCCCCAACAAGTTTGGACATCTTTATGGATCGGAAGGGAGTCAGCACAATGGATGTTTTACGACCATTCAAGGATGCCAAAGGAACTGAGGGCTCGAAGAGCCCTTAAGGGCAAAAGGGCGTTATGAATGGTCACGGAGTAAGAGAGGAACAAGATATCAATGAATAAAAGAGGAACAAAAAAGTTTCTCAAATTGTGTGTCCCATAAGCGTCTGTGTGTACTTAGATTTAATTTGTATTTAGTTTCAATAGTATTTCTTGGATAAAGCTTATTTGAACAAAATTTTGTTTTAAAGTTCCATTGAATTTTTATTCAGAATGCGGTTTTATGCTCTCTTGTGATTAAACATCGCACTGAAGCATTAGAAACTCAGAAGGAATATATTTGAAAAATTGCTATCAATATATAATTAATAAATTAAATATATTTCGCATTTACAATTAAACTATTTTTTAAATGAAAATTTATGTTTTTTACTCTAATCTCTACCTCCAATTATTTTTCTTCGCTCAACGTAAACAGATGCGATTGAATTTTGTGTTTTAAAGTAGCCTAAATTTTGAAGAATATAATAAAGTATACTGTTTTATTGTTTCTCTTTTCAGATTTATATTGTGTAATAGCATGAAATTATGTGTTCGATTTTTTATTATGCAACTACTTTTTAAAGTTGTATACTGAACGGAATGAAATAATCTCTTTCAAATTCATAAAAGAAACAATAAAAACATTTTTTTAATTATTTATATCTGGGAAGTTTAGTTATTAATGCTTAGATATTTACTAATATTATTAACAATTAATATTTAACTTTTAATACTTCGTTATTAGTATTTATACCTTGATGTAGATAAAAGAAATAGCAAAATAAATTAAATTAAATGTTTGAAAAATTTTAACTGAATCCATTTTAAAAGTTTTGACTCTGTAAACTATCTTAACAATTTTTTTTAATAGTTTATCAAAGAAGATACTTTTCTTAGATAAAACGGTAGATATATAAATTTTTTAAAAAACTCAAAAATTCTGCATTTATTTTACAGTTTTTAAGCAATTTTTTCTTTGTTATGCCAAAGAGACTTCTTCATTAGAGGCTAAAATCTGAATGGATAAATCACATAGCTTTTGAAAAATCTTGTGCAAAATGCAGCACGACTTTTAATGACATGATTTGAACCTACTAATGGAAAATAATGCAAATAAAGGCTTCAATGCTGCGTGAACAATAAACTATTTATGAATATGGAAAAGTTTTAGAGTTCATAGCTATGGCTTGAAATCATAAACTGTTATTTACTAAGATCAAATAAATGAATTTGCATTACTTTACTCAAATTTTGGCAGGTGTTTCTTATGGAAGAAAACTTCATAAACTGCACACTTTGGTGTGGAACGATATTAAAAGTTGTCGGACCCAAACTTGAAAGCAATTTTTATCAAGATTTTATTTTTATTATTATTATTATTAAAAGTAATCTAAGGATTTACAATCATGATAAAGATCAATGGTAGTATTAATCTTCATATTTTCTCATACGCTTATGCAGTGTAGCGCTATCCGTATTTTTTAGTATATTTGAATAGAAACAATTATGAATTTTGAATCTTTTATATTGGAGTGAAAATTCTATATTTTTGCAGTAAAGATGTCAAAGCAACGTACCAAACTTCATTTATCTTTTTTTTTTTTGTATTTTAAAATAATTGCTCAAACACTCATGGAAAGACTGACTCATGGATAATCAATATTTTGACACATTATATTTAAAAAATTTAATACAAATCTACATTTTGATAATTTTGTACGACACGTATAATATATCAAGGTGTTTCTGTTTTGAAATATCATGTATACGCAAACACGACTTTTACATACAGATTCAGGCATACAGATTTCCTATCAACTAGTTTCATCTAATATTTGACACAAGATTACATCTAACTTATTTACAATTAATTTAAGAAAATTGTAATATTTTTACTTACGAGAAAGGAAAAAATTAAAAATTTCACAAATTATTTGACTGAAATGATTTCTAGTGAATGCTCTGCCTTTTTAATTCCGGCTATTGAATTCAGAAAAGCTTAAAAATTGGATTCAAAAAGATTCAGGAAGTGTTTAAAAAAGGGATTAAGCCATATCCAATATGCTACATTGAACTGAAATTTGAGAAACAAATGTTTATTTTTAAGTCAATTATATAAATAATCACTTGTTTAGAAAACTTTCCAAATATTTTAACGTTTCTAAAAAACTGAATTTGTTAATGTACCTTATCATGTTTAATATAAAATAGTTATACATTTTCAGTTCTTATCCTGCTTTCTAATGTTATTTTAAAAGTTAGTCATTTAGTCTCCATGCATGTTTCTTAAGTCCATTGTTTAATTTGGTACTAAGATGAATCAATCAAGTTAAATTTTTTCTTCCTTTGTCTCTTGGAGATCTATTTGATAAACTATGAAAATTAAGTATCAAGTGTTGTGGATGGGTACGATTTGCTTTCTTTCAGCATTTTATTTATTTCAATTCCTGCTGTTAGCTCACTCTCCCCCTAAATATATCTTTTTCAAATTTTCCATCGTTAATAAAATACTTTTTATTCATCCTATCAAGTACAAGTAACTTTTTTAAAAACTTGTAGTGGATGACATTTGATGTCAATACAGTTTTTTTTCAAATATTAATTAATTTTTTATTAATTAATTAAAAACCAACTTTCTCGTCAAAAATTAGACTACATTTCTCCATCGCTAAATAAGTAACGAATTCAGTTTGTTTTCCCCCCACGCCAATGAGATTAGGTTTAACATGTTTTCAGCAGATTATCTTAAACGATTGTGTTTATTTTCGTAATGTTTGATGCAGTTAAAATAAACATTGTAAATTAATCAGTTTTTTCGACTCATTTTGAAGTACTTTCGAAGTAAAATAATTGAGAATAACTACATTAGAAATTTCTAATCTGTATTGCACTACCCAACTGGTGTAGTAAGTCACAATTGGTTTTGAATAATCACTTGCAGTTGAAAATTCAATGTTAGTAGAAATTTTTGATCGATTATTTATAGTAATTGCAATTATCAGGTCGGAATAACCTGGTTGGTAGGCGTTAGTTTCACATCCCTTGGGCTGCAAGTTTGAACCCACCAACCGAAGTCTTTCCGTATGTGTGTGTGGTGAACGTTACATTTGTCGTGGTCACAAGTCCTCCATGTCGAGAGTGGTGTTACAGTGCGTACTGGAGCAGAGGTGATCGTTCTCTGTTCTAGATCTAAATTATGATCTATAGATGAATGAATGCAGTCCGTCCCATAAAAAGTGTTTTTGACGTGTGTGGGCTGGAAGTCGGAATTCTGGACTCGGGTGCTCAACGGTCCATACTCTCAAAAGTTATCGCACCCCTCCTTCCGTTGTAAAGCGGAACATGAAAATAACAACAATTGTAATAATTTATAATAAGAAACTAAAATAGAATTTTAATCGCCAGGAGACACCAGGCCCGGATAACCTGGTTGGTTGGGCGCTGGATTCACATCTTTTCGGCTGCGAGTTCGAACCCGCCAGTTGAAGATTGTCATGTGTGGTTATGAGACCACCATCAACTTCATAAATTAGATAGGGGAAAAAAAGGAAACGAATAAACAGCAACGAACAAAATATAATAGTCCAACACCATATGTAGACAGGAAAATGGAAAATTGCCATTATTATAATCGTTTAATAAAAAGTAACTAAAATAAAAAAAATCCTTTGCTGACCTAAGAACGAATTCATTTAAAAAATTGTTTTTTATATTACTTGTTTATAATCTTCTTTCTCTGAGTCTGAGAAACATGAATACCGAATATCTGCAACATGCGAATGACTTAGCATAAAAAACTTTGGAGACAAAACTTTACGAAAACTAGTTCTATAATACGTGAAGTTAATAATTTACTGAAAGGAATATGAATTATGAGGCTTAACATAATTAAATGAATATTATAATAAGGCATAACTATAGTTCATAAAATTTTAATTAATCTGATTTATGTTTTTAAATTATTCTGGTAAATAATTTGTAAAAAAAAATCCAGTTCTGTTATATATATAATAAATTGACAATAGAAAAAGTCGGGAATTTATACTTGAGGTGGATTCCGTTTAATGAATTCTCTATGAGTATATACTGCAGTCATTAGGTTATACCTTTAAATCTTAAGGTCGGCCTTTTTTTTACTACTGGTTTCTCTGTATATACTTCCACAACGTTATTAAAATTATTGAATTTGTGCATTTTAGTAATTGCATTTGTTGTTATTGTTGACTGGCGACGTATTTCCTTTAAAATTTTTTCGTTCTATTACTTATTTTGGATTTTGCTGTTGAATTTTATATACATTTATCTTTACTGTGAATAGATAAAAATAAAGCAATAGGCTCCGCTCCGAAAATATTTTTAAAAGTATTACTACTTCTTTTATCAATACGGTTGTTATATAATTACTTAAATTTGATGAAGTGTAATGCGTTTTCCTATATTAAATCCGACATCCTACACAATTGTGCAAAAGATTTCAACTCATTGTTATAACAGAGCATATTTCTTTCATGAGCGAAAGTAATTGCTTAAACCGGTTATTGCTTCTAAATAAGGAATCGCTTACCTCTTATGCCAGTTTTCGAGAGTTTTCAAACTATGCTGGCAAATATTTGTAAAATTTATACATCACAACGTCACTGAAATAGCATTACCACTATCTCTTCATTAAATTCATTTACTTATATATATTGGTAATTTTATCATGTCTATGGAGATAATCCACAAAAGTAACCTTTTCTTGTAAGCAAATTTCAAATACTGTTCTAAAACATTGAATTTTCTTAATTAATTTGTGGAACCGTTTGGGATTCCTACCAAACTTAGATGCCTATTCCTTTATTGAATCCATCGGCATGAATAATTATTAAAAAAATTTTCAATGATTGTTATCTCCACTACTAGCGGTCATTAATAAGAGAAAGAAAAGATTATATTGCTAAGTTACATAAGTGAAAATATGTTTTACAAGTTTAATTTCACATATTTAAGACATCAATTACTTTTCCACGGTCAATTTTATAAAAAGATGTAAAATACAAAGATGTTATGCAAAGTACAACTGAAACTTTTGTGAATTACCTTACTTGATAAAACTAGCAAATATAGCAATACATCATTAGTGTTTTCTTTTATAGAATGGACGAAAATTAGAAAATTATTTTATGTCCATTGTATTTTTTTAAGAATACTAAACATTATAAACACACCGAAATTTATGAGGAATAAAATATATTGCAGTATAATATTTAAAAGGAATCGTTTGTTTGTTCAAGCTGCCTTTTATTATTTTTGAAGGTAGCAATTTCATTGGATGTGTACTCAAAATAATGGGAAAAATGAAAGAAAAATTGCAAAAAATGTTGATAATTTTTATAAATTTCACAAACACTTTAAAATCACTGGAATATTCTATAATTTGAAAAATAAATTTTTAATAAGGACATTTAATCTTTATTTACTTTGGTATATTTCACGATGTTTGAACTTTAAAATTTCCTTATTTTGAAGCATTCAAGAGCGGAGATGCCATAATTTTTTTAAAATAAAAAGCAATGATTACAAACAATATTGAGTTTTGATAAAATTGTTACTGGGTATTTAAGAACTCGGATCATAAATACATTAGTAGCTAATTATATTTCTAGAATTATGCTTTTTTTTTTCAGATATCTAATCAATTTGTTGATTTGTATCTCTTATTATAATAGAATATGATGCCCGTTCTTCTAAAAAATAATTTATGTTATATATTGTTATTTATATATATCTGATTAACTGAACTATCCGTGTTTAGTTCTAATTCTAGAAAAAGGCTACTTTATTGCAACTATTGATTGCTCGGTGCAAAATAATTTATTTGGAAAAATAATAAAAGGATATGAATACAATTTTAATCCTTCAATAATTGCTAATATTGAAAATATATGCATAATAAGACCGAATGTATGATGAAAGTTTCTGTACTTAATATATACAGCAAAAAGTAAGTGAAAACCTATCTGTTTATATTTACACTGTTTAGAAAGTGCTTTCAGCAATCGGGGTTAAAAAGCAACCTATACACAATTCCCAGAAACCATCTGACGTTAGTAGCCGTACAAAATAAAAGAAAGCAATAAAATTTGGCATGAATAGGTGGTAACTTGCTGATACCCTAGGCTAGCTGACCTCCCATGAAGAACGGGAGGGGGAAGAAAGAAACCCTTGAACGCTTGCTGTGCATCTCTTGTGCAAAACTGACACACTTCCACGACAGAAAACTAGTCCCGCTTCCTTCACTTTACAGAAGTTCCACTCGTAGAATGGAAACGCCCAGAGGGTTAATATGTTAATGAGTTGTCCGGATTAACTAAAAACGTTGAAAATGAAAGTTAAAAAGTGAATGGTTAAAATTCTAAAATAATTATATTTTAGTGACCCAGATTTATTCGAAATGATAACTTTCAATGGCAATTATTTTACATCTTATATATTTTATATGCATAAATTTGTGCTGATTCACCCTTTTAAACATGATAGTATGTGCATTTGTAAGCAGTTATTTAAAATCAGTTGTCATATTATTATAAAGATTTCAAGGCATTTATTAGCAAAAAAATAAAAATAACTTTGATTTTAACTTTTGATTTCTCTTGAATTCCCGGGGATTTTATGTTATTTAGTAATATAATTCATCGATTTAGGACAGATTAAAGTATAAAACATTTAATAAACTGTTTCATTAATTACATATAGATAGAAAGTTATAAATTATTTAAAATTAATATGATTTTAAACCATGTTTTTTCTTTAATAAAATGTGAATATTTTTCTTAGTTTCACTATATAAAATTTGAAAACTTAACTCTCAGAAACTATCTCTCTTAACTATCACTTTGAAAACTTAACTTTCAGGAATCTTTATTGAAATGAGTTATATCAAAAAGAAAAACTAACTTTGTACTAAAAATCATGTGGATATATATTTTTTAGGGAATATCGCAACATGTTTAATAACGTTATTAAGCTAATTTTTTAAAGAAATTTAATTATTTTTGGAAAAAAAATAATATTTAATTCTGAAATGGTTATAAAAGGAAAACTTTTGGACCAAATGTTGTCAAAAATGGCAATAATTTAAAGGAGGTCATAAAAAAAAATTTCTGCCAAAATTTTCTTTAAAAAAACATTACCATATCAACAATGGCGCTGTATGTGTATTATCAAGCAAAATAAGATATGAATATACCGGTTTAAAATGTGTTGAATCGTTTCTGTTAACGTTATACAAAGCATATTGTATGTGCATTTTCTCAAAAGCACTGTTTATGGTGAAAATCCAAACAATTTGGCGGAATTGTAACATCTGTTACATCGACATGTGCATAATATTCTTCATTATATGCTAAGGGCTACTATTGTGAATGCAGTGGTGCGATTTAACTTGATTTCACAAAATGATAGATGCACCAGTGAATGTGCTTTGTAGCACTTTTCAGAAATGATTTAAGCACATTTTGAAGCATTGTCTTCATATTCAATTTTGCTTATCTTATTAGCATTCTGCACCCATTTCCCCCTGGTAGTTGTTTTTTTGGGTGGAAGGAATATTTTCATGCCTTTCTTTAAACTATTACCAAGTTTGATAATATTTGATTCAGTAGTTTTCCTTTTGTGACCATTTCAAAGTGGAACTGCAATTATAACCATACTGTATTTTTTTAACATAGAGGCATATAAAATTAATCTTATGACAGAAATCAAAATTCATGTTAAAATTGATACCTTCTCTTAGACTTATTCACAAAACATATATTTTCATTAAAAAGATTGTTTAATGATGTTTAAGATTCGTTGTCTAATTAAAAATCTTTTCAAATGCTACTCTAACAAAAACTAGTAAATTTATTTTATTTTTTTTCAATAATAAATAATTTTTAAATTGATAATGCTGAAAATTAATTTTGTAAATTAAAAAGATTATTGTTCAAAAAAACTTTATCAATGACTTTTTTTTTTACTTACTTCAGAAAAAAAATGGAATTAGATGTAAAAAAGACAAATTATTGATTTTGTAAAGATTTATACATTATATTTTTCCTAAAATGAGAAAGAAAAGTGTTAACATTCTCCCTCCTAAATGTATCTCTAAAAACATGAAAGTTATCGTGCCGCTATTATAGAGCAAATATATTCCCTCCCTTTAAACTTCTCTGAAGAATGAAGCCATAGTAAACACATGTTAAGATTGCAGGCGTCGTGAAAAACAGTGTGAATACGTTACCCGTATAAGACACCGATATTTCGCTCGTTTTCGCTCCTTTAGTTTGTAGCAAAAGGAAACACGACTGCGTTTTGTGAAACCTTAAAGTGTAAATGGCAGCCTGAAAATTTCTTTGTGAAAA
>JAOUZG010006147.1:0-11656 GCA_026289955.1 Argiope argentata
TTAACCCTTCAAGCGGCTGGAACGTAGAAAGTCGCTCCAGGGTGTCTCTTGAAAACCGGCAGGAACGTAGAAATCCTCTCCAACGAGTCGCTTTAAAACCGCCAGGAACGTAGAAAGTCTCCATCCGCAAATATCTCTTAACACGGCTTCCCCGTAGAAAGCCGCCATTGCTTTCCCCCCGTAAGTGTAATAAACGAGGTGGGAGATCGGCTTGTTAGAGCTCATTTTCTGGTTTCCGCTGGCTGTTAGAATGCGGGTGGTCCCTCCAATTAGGGGAATAGGAAATCCCCCCTGAGAATAGGACATCACTTTCTTGTAAGAATTCGCGATAACAGGACCGATTGGTGATATGAGCTGTATACTTCATTCTTTCTTTCAATATTTCATTTCGAATCCAAAAAAAAAAAACTATTATACTTATTACAGATAGGGAAACTCTCATATTTACATGCCATAATTATGTATAATAGTTTATTAAAAAAAGCGAGTTTTCAAAAGCGGGTTTGAATTTTCTGTATTTGTCTAATGAAATATTAAAAAATCACGTTTGAACTGTTAATAATACTCTTATTAATTAAAAAAAAACCTTATATATTTATTTATAAAAAACCTTATCAATTTGTTTTCATCCCAATTAATTAGCGACAAAAATATTTATAAATAAATGTCATTGTAACTATTGCTTAAACTTTGTATGTAGAATTTGGGCAAGCATTTACTACGCAAGGGAAGACAAATTTGAAAATTTTTGGATATAATTATTTATTTATTGTTGACTTTTTAAACTTAACTTTAGTAAAAATGTTGTTAATTCTTTTTATAAATGCTTTTATTTAATGTATCTAGATAACTATAGTTCTTTTTTTTACTGTTTAATATTATTTTTTATTTTACTAAGTTAATGCATGCGTTATTTACTACTTTTGCGCAAATCATAGTTTTCTTTCTTTTCGGGAGGAGGGGGGCAGATGGAAAAAAAACTGTTTCTTTTATAAATATAAAAATATTTTTTTGGAAATTATATATATTTATAATATAAAGAAAATAATAAAAAAAGAAAAGAAATATTTTTATTTTTATAAAAAATTATAAATATAAAAACATTTTTTTTTAAACTATGTATTTCAAATATACATTTCTATTATAAATATATATGTGAAATCTCTATAAAAAATCAAACCAAATTCATATGAGAGGAAGTTTTGTGTCTTGTGATGGACTACTAAAAGCATAAATGAAAAAAAATACACAGAAATAATGCGGATTATTAAAAAAGTTTAGTATATGAAAGAAGTATATTATATATATATATATATATCTTTACATATATATCTTTACATATAATAAAGCACAATGTGTGTGTGTTCGCGCTGTACAAGACAGACCGTTTGACCAACAGCTACCAAATGTGGTACATGTATACCTAGGGTGCCGGGAATGTGCACGTCAGAGCCCCTTTTTTTATTTTTAAATAAAATTTTAATAAACTAAAAAATAAGCCAAATTTTGAATTTTTTTCTCTATAGCTTCCGAAAATATTACAGTACAAAATTGATTTTTGCATCAAGTTAAAGCTAAAAAAATTAGCTTTTCAATGATACTGATGCTTTGACCTATAAATTAAAACTCTATTTTTAATGAATTTTTAAACATTCAATTTAATCGTTTTTTTTCAACAATTTATTTCACATAAAATAAAAATAATTTTTTTTCTTTTCGAGGATATAAAATAAATCAGCTTATAATAATATGCTGCCTATAGATTTCAGAAGTTCTGATTAAAAAAATAAGTTAATTACTACCAAAAACAAAACAGAAAAATATAATTTTCATCACGTGATTATATGAAATGAAATAAATAGGAAGTGTGATATTTTTTAAACAATAAATGCAAGAAAAAAAATTTCTTGATCGTTTGCAATATTAAAATTATTAATTCAATTAAAGAATTAAAATGAATAAAAATACATAATAAAAATATATTATAAAAGTGTGACAGTTAAAACAGAAAAAGAATTTTTAAAAAACCACCAAATGATAATCTTCTGAGAGCGAGATTATTTATTAAAAAGTAAGAAATCTTAAACGAACTCGAAGATGACGTCATTTCAAAGAAACGACGAACAAAAAGCAATTGATAATAAGTAGAAATAAAATATATTTGCATTCGTGATTTTTTTTAAAATTTTTCAAACAAGAAGACATGTTTTGAATTGTTACTTTTACTTATGTGAAGGAGATATATTGTGCAAATCAAAGAATTCGCCTTCGTGATTGTAAATTATCTCCACATTTTAATGAATCATGCGAAATAAAAATGCATCTGCTTTCAACGTTAAGCATACGCAATATTAAAGCTATACTGGTAAAACCAGGTTAGTTATTTGAAAACGCATCTTCTTTCAAACAAGTATACGTAAAAATCAATAATGCAAAATTTATAAAATCAGATAAAAATATTATTTACCCGTATATTTCGGAGATATCAATATTTTCTAACCAAAACAATATCATGTTCTCAGGTGAGAAAAAATAAATCAACTATCATTCCAAATTAAACATATAAAAATGTCATTTTAGGCACGTGTCTGCATAAAATGAAACAAATATGAAACATGGTATTTTGGGGAAATAAATGCATGGAAACGTTTTCTGTGATATTTTACTATACATTTATTACTAATCCAATTAAACAGTTTTATTTAAGGAAAATATGGCTTAACATCTACAAGGTATCTTCTGTAATCGGAGTCCAACATCTAATTTCTTAATTTTTTTGGAAGAGACATACATCTCTTAACAAATGCTCTAAGTGAAATATAAAATTAGTAGATTGAGAGAAGAAATGGTGATGAATTACGACTTTTAAATTTTTACATATATCATCTGCTATGTGAATCATATTTAACAAAATATTCTACAGACAATAAGTCCTCCTTAAAATAAAAAAGTGGCACTCCAATCAACTAAATCAATTATCCAAGCTGATCGATCTATGCAAATTTCAATATAACTATTCGATAAAAATTGGAGATTTCAGATCACTTTATCAAGATCTTAAAGAAGCCAATCATGGTTACTCTAGAATAATTGGCCTAGAATATGAAAATGATGATTGTTCTAAATGTGCAAGAATTGATAAAGAAGATAAGTACTGAATAAATCAGTCATATTTGAAGAAGATAGAAATGTTTATTTATTTACTGAGAAGTTGAAATATTAAGAATATTTTACAGAATATGAATCTATAAGACCAAAGGAATTGAAACCATAATTTTTTTAAATATATTTATAAACCAAAAAATATGTATCATTAAAATTGAGATCATTTATATACATCTAAAAATAAAATTAAAAACTGAATGTTTCATTTAATTTGGGAAATTTTTGCTGAACAATTCTTTGAGATATTATAAATTATAAAAAAATTATAACTTTTCAATTTCTGTAGTGAACATAAAACATCAACTACTCTGCTCTCAATTCTTAGTTTTATTTAATGACATACTTAGATTGAGTAAAGAAATCTTTATATTAATGGAAGCTTCATTTCAATTTTAATTTAAAACTGAATTTTGCGTTCACTGATAGAAAATCAGAGAGAGACGCGGAGTTCAAAGATAGGACAGATTAAGACCTATATAATAATGCAAGTGAATCATATGGCTATCGAAATTTAGAGCTTAAAAAATATTTTGCTGGAAAACTTATTATGAGACTTAGTTAAAATTCATCGAACCCTTTTGTCCGAATAAATATTGAAGAATCGGCTGGTCGCCAAATGCGGCTAGTTTATAATAAACGGAAAATTATTATATAAACATTTATTTGTATTCAACAAAATTCGATTATTGAATTTCATATTGCTTTGAATAATGAAATGAGTAAATGTCCAATTATAATTAATAATAATGAATAATATTAATAATAATTAATAATATTAATAATAATTAATAATATTAATAATTAATAATATTATTAATAATGAATAATATTAATACTCAATAATATTAATAATAATTAATAAAATTAATAATAATGAATAATATTAATACTCAATAATATTAATAATAATTAATAATATTAATAATAATTAATAATGAATAAATATCCAATTACAATTAATACTTTGCATTAAAACAAAGTTAGTCTTAGATATTAATGAAATTAAACAAATGCAATAAAGGCTGAATTACATACATTCTATTTAAACCTATTACAAGGCTGCGAATTCAGAACTTAATCATGAGTACTGATTTACATGCATGCTTAAAAATTAAAGTAAAAAAATGCCATTACAAATTAAAAATTAAAAATTACAGTGTTTTTATATATCTGTAACATTGCTGCTGATAATCAGTACCATATAAATATTTTAAAATGTCGTCTAGAAGAAATTTTAAGCCTAATAAAATAACAAGAAAGTTGTGCTTAAAATAGATCTTATACTGTAGTACCATGTTTCAGCAGATTTGGGCATTATTCCTTGCCGTAAAAATAAACCAAAAAGTAGATGTAGTTTTTTTTATATCTGTATTTTTCCAATTTAATACTTTCAAGGATGTTGTCAAATTGGATTTGTTGAAAAAGGCTTCAACACATTTATTTGCTTCTTCCATAATGTAATTTATCACTGTGTTACGAAAAAAAATTCTGAAAAACATCATCGAATCATCTAAATCCCAAGGGAAATTTTTTTACCCATGCACTGATACTAAGAGTCGAAGTAAATTGAAAATTTGGAGGAGCATTGGAAGGTCCTTGCCAGCCAATAGAACACCTACAGCGAGCTGCATTTAAAGTATCATCATCAGATTCACTTTCCGATTTAGAGTATTAATCTTCAGAAAATAAAATTAATTCATCACAGTCAGAATCGTTAGAATTTAAATCCATATTAAGCTCAACAATTTTCGCATAAATATAATGTTAATTAAATTTAGTGCAAGAAATCAATAGTAAATTTCAGTAATATAATAAAAAAGCTTGATGATATATATTTCATAAAGGTAATCAACACTTATTTAATTAAAAAATATTCATAAGGTCAACTCAAGTTCCCTAAGCAGTGCACTTCACTCGAGTTTCTAGACCTTTCAAAAAGAAAATTATAGCCAGGAAAAATTAATAACCTTTGGAATTAAAATCTAAAAATAAGAATCCTATTGAATGATTACATAAGTCAAACTGTTATAAAAATACCAATGAGAAATTAGAATTTGACCATGTGACCAATATGAAAGCAGAGGCAAATAAAAGTGATAACGGATTTATTTAGAGATCCCTTTGCCCTCATGTGAAAGACCTTTTTATCATGCCAGAACATGGTATTATTATTGGGATGAGGTTTTTTGGCATCAACAAAAATCTGTAAGCGAAAAATAAAAAAATTATTATCTGCACGATTGATGTAAAATATATTTCAATTAGATAAATTAATACACAAATTTCCAATTAGTTAATTTATTTTTTTTAGAGTTACACCGGAAAATTTTTAATTAAAATTTTTAACATGCTTTAAGAATTAATAATTTACGAAAATATTAGCTTTTAAATTTTTAAAAGATATTTGTGAATATTATTTTTGCTTTGATAAAAAAATAATTACAAATGATAAGAAGATTTTAACATCAAGAGAACTCCGATGATACATCTATGACTAGACCACCAATAACTTGCTGCTTTACCACAGCAACATGATTCCCAAACCCAGATTTTACCAATTAATTCTATAATAAAAAATTCACGATCCTCTGTATTTATCTTTATATATAAATTAATTATGATTTAGCACAATATTCAAATTTTTGTATTGCCATTTTTAAGCCACTTTTCTCCCATCTGAGTTTTATGACTGGAAGTAAAAATCACTTAAATGAAAAACTCTGATCATCTTTCACAAACTGGCAAAACTATTATAGATTCATTAATATCTATAATTTTTGTTTGTTTTAATTAATGGACTAAAATGTGTAGCAATTATTTTTATTATTTCAATGAACTAAAAACCTAATTTTTCACTCACGGTTTTTGCTGAAGTTATGATTACGTACTCTAAAGTGTTTATTATTATTATTTTATTGAGCATCCATCTTTTGAAATTCACATGCAGAGAAATATTGTAAATGAAATTTTTGAAATTATCCAAGCACGATGAACATGGAAGAAACGTTCTGAAAGGGGTAATTTTTAATTGGTCGATACTTGCAGCTGTCTCCTTTTTATCTACAAGATTTCACAATTTAGGAAGTTTCACAAAAATTCATAATGTTGTAATTTAATAAAGTGGATACAATTGAAATTTTGATTCCATTGCGTAAGTTAAATAAAGAAAAGGTTTTTAGCAATATTTGTTGGCAGAGAAATGCATGGATTTATGAAAATATTACTGTGCAAACTGTGAGTAATTTTTACAAATAATTGGGACAAGTTTAAGAATGATATAATAAATTGACATTCAAAATATTCACCTACTAAAAATAAGAATGAAATGATAATTTTTAAACGATATAAGCCATTTTCACAAATGGATGCTTTATTATTTTTTCTTATTTCAATATTAAAATTAACTTTAAAAACTTATTATCTCAACTTACATCTTAATTATTTCAAAATAAGATAATAAGTCAAAAATATCCAAATTAATCATATTTTAATAAACATATTATTACTAAAATATTTACTTGCTATACATTGACAAAAGATTGTTTTATTAAAAAAAATTGAAAAAAATTTCCACATTTTTATTTTAAAATTTTTGATAACAGCTATATATTTTCAAAAATGAACGTAGTATTTTTAATATTAAGTATTAAAAAATATTAATAAATTTTTTATATTCTATTTTAATCAGTGTACCATATATATCCTTTTATTTTAATTTCCAATGCCAAATATGCCAGCAAAATGCTTAAAACTAAATATCGGGAAAAACTAAGTAAGATTCTCTGAGTGTTAGCAAAAAGAAAGTATTATGTTCGTAATGCAATTTGATGAATAATAATTCCTCTAAATAATTCATTAAACATTTTTTTCAATTTTTTACACAAATTTATAAAATCATATTGCTGGATTTTTTAAATTTATTTTTGAACAAATTATATTTTCTGAAAACATTACAAATTAAAAGAGAAGATCTTAGTTCTCAGAGCGAAAACCAAATTCTTATCTGAAAAACCGCCCGGTAATTGTCGTGCTTCGACAGATTTACGACTCAAATTGTCACTCTGTTCCCTGGGACACACGATTCCTCGCATTTCGGGTGGTATTATTGTTAAAAAGCGGGGTAGATTACCCCCCGCTGTTACTGCTCGGAGGAAAGCAAAACACACCATGCCGGTTTAGGAACGTCCTGACAATTTCTTCTCTTGTAAATTGTGTTCAACCTTTATTTTGACCGCCGCCGTTTTAAGAACAAACTTGCGCTAGACAGCCGACGCTCGATGGGTTAAATAGCAGTTTATGACGTCATTCTCCCCTGTCGGCTGCCAGTGGAAGCCGCGATAAAACGAAAGGGCGCAAATTTCGCCCCCTTCTAAATTACCTAGAATCGTTTGAATGGTGGCAAATGATAGATCTGGTGACGGAACGACAACCCATACGACCGGAAACGCAGACTCCTCAAACAGAAGCGCGTAATTTTGTTTGGAATGTTCTTTCCCCCCAGCTTGGGTTAACATGTAATTGCGTATTTTGCTGTCTAATCGCGCTATAAAATCAAATTGAACGCACTTATTGAGCATATAGTGGTGTGCAAAACGTGCCCCCGCACCCGTACAATAATATTCAATGGCAGTTTATGACGTCATCCTCCCCTAGCAGCTGCCAATGGATGCCGCGTTAAAACGGTAGGCCGCAAATTTCGCTCCCCTCTTATTTACCTAGAATCGTTTGAATGGTGAAAAATGATACCCTGGTGACGGAGCGTCAGTCCATACGACCGGAAACTCGGACTCCTCAAACGGAAAAGCGCAATATAGTTTGAAGTGATCTTTCCTCCAAGCGTAGGTTAACATGTAATTGCGTATTTTGCTATGTAATCACGCTATAAAACCCCCTTGCACGCACTTATTGAGCCTATAATGGGGTGCAAAACGTGCCCCCGCACTCGTACAATAATATTCCTTGGCATTATGTGATGTCATTCACCCCTAGCGGCTGCAAATGGAAGCCGCGATAAAACAAAAGGCCGCCATTTTGGCCCCTTTCTAATTTACCTAGAATCGTTTGAATGGTGGCAAATGTTAGCACTTGTGACGGAGCGTCAGACCATACGACCGGAAACGCAGACTCCTCAAACGAAAGCGCGTAATGTGATTTGGAATGTTCCTTCCCACCTCCATAGGTTAACATGTAATTGCGTATTTTGCTATATTATTGCGCTGTCAAACCCCCTTGCACGCACTTATTGAGCTTATAATGGGGTGCAAGACTTGTCCCTGCTCATGTATAATAATTTTCCATGGGAGTGTGTGTTGTCATTCACCCCTAGAGTCCACCAATTTAAGCCACGAAAACACCGACAGGCGCAAATTTCTCCCCCTTAGAATTTAACTAGAATCGTTTGAATGGTGGAAAATTATAGCTCTGGGGACAGAGCATCAGCCCATACCACTGGAAACGGGGACCTCTCAAACGAAAGTGCGCAATGTGGTTTGCAGTGTTCTTTCCCCCAAGCTTAGGTTAAAAAGTAATTAAGTATTTTGCTATATAATCGCGCTATAAAACCCCCTTGCTCGCACTTATTGAGCCTAAAAGGGGGTGCGAAACGTGACCCCGCAAACTTACAAGAATATTCCATGGCAGTGTGTGACCCCATTCAATCCTAGCAGCTGCCAATGGAAGCCGCGATAAAACGAAAGGAAGCAAATTTCGCCCCCTACTAATTCACCTAGAATCGTTTGAATGGTGGCAAATGTTAGCGCTTCTGAAGGAGCATCAGCCTATAAGACCGGAAACGCAGACTCCACAAACGGAAGCGCGTAATGTGGTTTGGAGTGTTCCTTCCCACCTTCATAGGTTAACATGTAATTGCTTATTTTGATATATAATCTCGCTATAAAACCCCGTTGCAAGCACTTATAGAGCCTATAATGGGGTGCAAAACCTGACCCCGCAAACTTACAATAATATTATATGGCAGTGTGTGAGGTCATTCATCCCTGGCGGCTGCCAATAGAAGCCGCAATAAAACGAAAGGCCTAAAATTTTGCCCCTTTCTAATTTACCTAGAATCGTTTGTATGGTGGCAAATGATAGCCCTGGTGACGGAGCATCAGCCAACACAACCGGAAACGGGGACTAAACAAAAGGAAGCGCGTTATGAGAAGTGGAAAGTTCCTTCCCACAACCGTAGGTTAACATGTACTTGCGTATTTTGCTATATAATCGCACAATATAACCTTCTTGCACTTATTGAGCCCCCTCACACATATAATAACTTTTTATGGGAGAGTGTGATGTCATTCAACCCTAGAGGCCGAAAATGGAAGCCACAAAAAACGAAAGGGCGCAAAATTCGCCCCCTCTAATTTACCTAGAATCTTTTGAATGGTGTCAAATGATAGCGCTGGTGACGGAGCATCAGCCCATATGACCGGAAACGCAGAATCCTCAAACTGAAGTGCGTAATTTTGTTTGGAATGTTCTTCCCCCCATCGTGGGTTAACATGTAATTGCGAATTTTGCTATATAATCCCGCTATAAAACCCCCTTGCAAGCACTTATTGAGCCTATAATGGGGTGGAAAACGTGTTCCAGCATCCGTAAAAATTTTTTCCATGGGAGTGTGTGATGTCATTCACCCCTAGCGGCCGCCAATGGAAGCCGCAAAGAATGAAAGGGCGCAAATTTCTCCCTTTTCTAATGTACCTAGAATCGTTTGAATGGTGGTAAATAATAAATCCGGCGACGGGGCATCAGCCTATAAGACCGGAAACGCAAACTCCGCAAACGGAAGCGCGTAATGTGATTTGGAGTGTTCCTTTCCACCTCCATAGGTTAACATGTAATTGCTTATTTTGATATATAATCACGCTATAAAACCCCCTTGCAAGCACTTATAGAGCCTATAATGGGGTGCAAAACCTAAACCAGGCAAACTTACAATAATATTATATGGCAGTGTGTGAAGTCATTCACCCCTATCGGCTGCCAATGGAAGCTGCAATAAAACAAAAGGGCTTAAATTTCGGCCTCTTTAAATTGTTCTAGAATCGTTTGAAGGTTGTCAAATTATAGCCCTGGGGACGAAACATCAGCCCATACGACCGGACCTAGAATCGTTTGAATGGTGGAAAATAATAGCCCTGGTGACTCAGCGACAACCCATACGACCGGAAACGCGGACTCCTCAAACGGAAGTACGCCATGTCGTTTGGAATGTTCTTTCCTCCCAGCGCAGGTTAACATGTAATTGCGTATTTTGCTATATAATCGCGCATTAAAACCCCCTTTCATGCACTTATTGAGAATATAGTGGTGTGCAAAACGTGTCCCTGCAGCCGTATATTAATATTCCATGGCAGTTTATGACGTCATTCGTCCCTAGCGGCTGCCATATGAAGCCGCGATAAAACGAAACCCCGCAAATTTCGCCCAGTTCTAATTTAACCAAAGATCGTTTGAATGGTGGAAAATGGTAGCCCAGGTGACGAAGCATCAGCCTATACGACCGAAAATGTGGACTCCTCAAACGGAAGTAAGCAATGTGGTTTGGAGTGTTCTTTCCCCCAAGCGCAGGTTAACATGTAATTGCGTATTTTGCTATATATTCGAGCTATAAAACATCCTTACACGCACTTATTGAGCCTATAATATGGTGCGAAACGTGCCCCCACACACCTACAATAATATTCATATGGAGTGTGTGACGTCTTTCGCCCCTGGTGGTCGCCAATGAAAGCCGCGATAAAACAAAAGGGCGCCGATTTCGCCCTATTCTAATTGTTCTAGAATCGTTTTAAGGGAGGCAAATCATAGCCCTGCTGACGGAGCGTCAGCGCATACGACCGGAAACGCGGACTCCTGAAACGGAATTGCGCAATGTTGTTTGGAATGTTCTTTCCCCCCTGCGTAGGTTAACATGTAATTGCATATTTTGCTATGTAATGGCGCTATAAAACCCCCTTGCACGCATTTATTAAGCCTATAACGGGATGCAAAATGAGCCCCCGCACCCGTACAATAATATTCCAGGGCAGTTTCTGACGTCATTCTCCCCTATCGGCTGCCAATGGAATCCTTGATAAAATGAAAGGCCACAAATTTCACCCTCTTCTAATTTACCTAAAATCGTTTGAATGGTGGCAAATGATAGCCCTGGTGATGGAGCATCAGCCCATACGACCGGAAACGCAGACACGTCAAATAGAAGCGCGTAATTTCGTTTGGAATGTTCTTTCCCCCCAGCGTAGGTTAACATGTAATTGCGATTTTTGCTATATAATCGCGCTATGAAACCCCCTTGCAAGCACTTGTTGAGCCTATAAAGGGGTGCAAAATGTGCCCCTGCACCCGTAAAATAATATTCCATGGCAGTGTGTGTCGTCATTCACCCATAGCGGCTGCCAATGGATGCCGCGATAAAACGAAAGGCCGCAAATTTCGAACCCTTCTAATTTACCTAGAATCATTTGAATGGTGGCAAATGTTAGCC
>JAOUZG010006152.1:0-27101 GCA_026289955.1 Argiope argentata
ACGTATTCCTCGACCAGCGCAGCAGTCTAAAATTCTTAATAATTCATGAAAAGGTTTTAGAATCTTGATAACAAAAGTTAGAAAATCTGGATATAATTGCACATTGCTATTCATACAGATGATGACTGCACATGTGCAAGAAGTATGAAGCTAAAATTTCAATTACATTTTCAATGTTTTTATTCAAAATATTGCATTTGGGATTATGAAATTTGGCAGATTTTGAAGTGTATTAGTATAAATATGAAGAAAAAAAGGAAAATATTAAATAAATAAATTGGTGTGTCGGGTTCCAGACCCGAACTCAAGACCAACGTAAAGTGAAAAATAAAGGTTTGCCACTTTAACCATTCAGCCATGCATTCCTCTATCCGCAAATCAGTCTGAAATTCTTAATAATTCATGAAAAGGTTTTAGAATCTTGATAACAATAGTTAGAAAATCTGGATATTATTGCCCAATTCCATTGATACAGATGATGACTGCGCATGTGCAAGAGGTTTGAAGCTCAAATTTCAATTACATTTTCAATGTTTTTATTCAAAATATTACATTTGGAATAATGAAATTTGGCAGATTTTGAAGTATATTAGTATAAATAGGAAGAAAAAAGAGGAAAATATTAAATAAATAAATTGGTGTGTCTTGTTCCAGACCTGAACTCAAAACCAACGAAAAGTGAAAAATAAAGGTTTTTATTTTAACCATTCAGCCACGTATTCCTCAACCAGCGCGGCAGTCTAAAATTCTTAAAAATTCTTGAAAGGTTTTAGAATCTTGATAACAAAAGTTAGAAAACCTGGATATAAATGCGCAATGCTAAGCATACAGATGATGACTGCGCATGTGCACGAAGCCGGTATTTCAAATTTTAATTACATTTTTAATGTTTTTATTCAAAATATTACATTTGGAATTATGATATTTGTCAGATTGTAAAGAATAATAGTTTAAATATGATGAAAAAAATGAAAATACTAAATAATTAAATTGGTGTGTCGGGTTCCTGACCGGAACAAAAGACCACCAAAAAGTGAAATATACCAGAGCGTCATTTTATCCGTTCAGCCACGTATTCCTCGATCCTCGCATCATTCTAAAATTCTTAATAATTCATAAAAAGTCTGAAGAATCTTGATATTAAAAGTTAGAAAATCTAGATATAATTGCACAATACTATTCATACAGATGATGACTGCTCATGTGCACGAGACCGGAAAATCAAATTTCTATTACATTTCCAATACTTTTTTTTTCAAATATTACATTTTAAATTATGAAATTTGGTAGAGTTTTCTGTATATTAACGTAAATATTAAGAAAAATTACAAAAAAAATTAAAAAATTTAAAGAAATAAATTGGTTTGTCGAGTTAAAGATCTAAACTGAAGTCTTCCGAAAAGAGCAAAAAAAGAGTGTGTCATTTTAACCATTCAGCCACGTATTCCTCGATCTACGCATCAGTCTAAAATTCTTAATAATTCATGAAAAGTTTTAAGAATCGTGATAAGAAAAGAAAGAAAATCTGGATATAAATGCACAATGTTAAGCATACAGATGATAACTGCGGTTGTGCAAGAGGTCGGAAGTTCAAATATGAATTACATTTTCAATATTGTTAACGAAAATAAATTTATTTGGAATTACGAAATTTGGTCTACTTTGCTGTATTTTAGTATAAATATTTAGAAAATTCATATTTTTTTAAAAAAATATTAATTAAATAAATTGGATTTTTTGCTTACAGACCCGAAATGAAGTTCACAAAACACAATAAATAACAGCCTGTCATTCTACCTATCAAGCCACATATTTCGTGATATGCACAACAGTCTAATATTCCTTATAATTTATATCAAATTTTAAGAGTATGAAACTTTTACTGGTGAATTTCTAGATTTTAATGTTGTTATTTCGTAACAAATTTTTTATGAATAAAAAATGGTTCCCTGATATTAGAATTTGGTCCGAATGAATGTATTGGCTAATTTATACTGTCGGAGTGGCAAGAACCTAGACACTAAATTCATTCAATAGAGTTCGGGTTGTCTTTTTTCTTATTACTTTTTTGGGTTATAGAGAGGAATTTGTCTTATTTCGATATTATTCTCTTTATTTAATTTTTCGAAATACTCTTTCCATATGTCTTTGAAAGTATTTTTGGAGCGTAGGTAGTTAAAGATCTTTTAATACATTTTAATTTCTAATGAACCAGGTCATATTCGTGATTTTTCTGGCGATCATATTTTGTTGTATGTTTAATTTTTTAATATAGGTTTTAGCTCCTGCCCCCCCAGACTGAAGCTGTTTAATTGATTAGTGCGCTAAGTAGAGAGAGTGCGTTTTGCAGAAAGCTCTGAACTGATAAATCAGAGTGATACAGAAAATCAAACTGATAAACTGATTTCTACAGTGCCCCATAGATTTAACAGTTGAGGTTAGTTTTAAAAAAATCATAGTTTGATAGAGGATGGTACTTTGCAAAAAGCATAGTTCTATTAGTTGTTGCGATTTCATCTTATGCGTAAGGAATGGAATTTTATAATCGCATTAATTATATTGAAATTTTGAAAAAGGAACATTTTTCAAAGTATAACCTTTTTAACAATTTTTAATAACCTTTGAATTATTTTGGATTTTAATTTACAATATAAATAAAAAATTAAACTGTATATATTAATTTGTTATTATTATTCCAGATTCAAAACTGCGATTTGTTCAACGCTTTAAAAAGCAGCGCTGATCAATCAGAGAGTTCTAGTGCCCTCTACAGTCATAGTTCTAAGTTCGAATAATAAATCATAGCTTGAAATAACGCTGGATTCTAGTATGAAATCACAATGATATGAATTAAAGTGATTTCCGCGCATGCGTATTATGAGGAATCATAAAATTTATAAACTCTTTTGATATTTTGAGATAAAAAAATATGGGGGTACTTTTACCATTTTTATAATTCGTTGTAAACGTAGAATTAATTTTGAGAGAAAAAAAATAAAATTCAGCATAGAAAATGTAAAACAATCCTCCGTCCCTCAGATTCGAGCTTGTGTTCTGTAAAACGCTGTGAATTGGGGAATAAATGAAGTCATTTGTTTTTCGAGAGCCATCTACATTTAACAATCGAAGTTAGTTAAAAAAAATTGATACTTTGAAATAGAATGTGATTCTGATCAAAAAGCATAATATGAACTTCAAAGCATGTACAAGGTGTGGTATTTAAAAATTGTTCTAATATCAATGGTATTCTGAGATAAAAATTCAGAATGAGATTTAAAAAAAAAATCCGATTCGAAATTGTGGTGTGCAGAACGCTCCGAGTGGCAATGCCGTTTAAGGGGCCAGTAAACTCTATTTGACGGATTTTTTTTAAAAATTATTCCTTTAGATACGCATGTGTTCCTTTTATATACATATATTTTAAATAATGAATAAAAACAAAAGAACATATATTTTAAATAATGGATAAAACCAAATTCTTAGCTGAAAAACCATATGACAATTATCCTACTTCGACAGATTTACGACTCAATTTGTCACACAGCACTCTTCCCCTTAACTCACTCCCAATGATTGTTGAGTAGCGGGAAAGATAACCTCCTGTTGTTACTGCTCGGGGGGAAGTAAAAACACACCAAGACGGTTTAGGAACGATCTGCACATTTCTTTTCTTGTAAAATGTGTTCAACCTTATTTTGACCGCTGCCGTTTTAAGAACATTCTTAAGCTAGACAGCCGACGCTTGATGGTTTAAACCTAACTCTGAATTAAAATATATAACTCAAAAATAAAATATTTTCTTAAAATTTTTAAACATTTCTTTCTAATTTTAAATGTCAACTTCATTCACATGTGCTGAAGAGCGCCCTACTCTCAACAAGATGGTTTTAGACCATGTTCTCACTATTTTAAAAACTTAAAATTTATGGCCATTTTAAGAAGTAAAGATCCCTCAGCCTCTCAAGTAATAAGTGGAGTGGTGGTCAGAGTGACAGGGCAAATTTTAGATTTTTGCAGGCTTCAGTTCGAGTCGGAAAACCGCTATTTTTTCTATTTATTATTTTTATTTTACGTAAATTTAAGTATATTAAGTTAAGTATATAAGTATATTAAGTTAAGTATATTAAGTTTAATAAGTATAAGTATATTAAGTTACGTATATTAAGTTAAGAATAATAAGTATATTAAGTTACGTATATTAAGTTAAGTATATTAAGTTACGTATATTAAGTATAATAAGTATATTAAGTTACGTATATTGTTAAGTATATTAAGTATAATAAGTATATTAAGTTACGTATATTAAGTTAAGTATATATAAGTATATAAGTATATTAAGTATATATAAATATCAATTCTAAGCCTCACTCTGAATTATTAAAAATATAGAACTCTAAAATAAAATATTTTCTTAAAATATTAAAAATATTCTTTCTAATTTTAAATGTCAATTTCATGTACATGCGCTGAGGAGCGCCCTACTCTTAACATTGTGGTTTTAGACCAGGTTTTCACAATTTTAAAAACGTAAAGTTTATGGCCGTGTTAAGAATTAAAGATCACTCAGACTCTCAAGTAATAAGTAGCATGGTGGTCAGAGTGACTGGGAAAATTTTCCTTTTTTCAGCCTTCAGTTCGATTCTGAAAACCGCTATTTTTTCTATATATTATTTTTATTTTAAGTATTACTATAAGTATCAATTCTAATTCTAACTCTGAATTATTAAAAATATATAACTCAAAAATAAAATATTTTCTTAAAATTTTTAAGGATTTCTTTCTAATTTTAAATGTCAACTTCATGCACATGCGCTGAAAAGCGCCCTACTCTTAACATTGTGTTTTCTGACCAGGTTTTCACTATTTTAAAAAAGTAAAATTTATGGCCGTGTTAAGAATTAAAGATCCCTCAGACGCTCCAGCAATGAGTGGAGTAGTGGTCAGAGTGACTGGGAAAATTTTCCTTTTTTCAGCCTTCAATTCGATTCTGAAAGCTGTATATGTTTTCTATTTATTATTTTTATATTATGTATTAATATAAATATCAATCCTAAACCTAATTCTGAATTAATAAAAATATATAACTCAAAAAATAAGATATTTTTAAAACATATTTAAAGATTTCTTTCTAATTTTAAATGTCACCTTCAAGCAGATGCGCTGAAGAGCGCCCTACTCTTAAAATTGTATTTTCTGACCAGGTTTTCATATTTTAAAAACTTAAAATTCATAGCCGTTTTAAGAATCAAAGATCCCTCAGACTCTCAAGTAATAATTGACGTGGTGGTCAGAGTGACTGGGCAAATTTTAGATTTTTGCAGCCTCAAGTTCGAATCTGAAAACCGCTATTTTCTCTATTTATTTTTTTTATTTAAAATATTACTATAAATATCTCTTTTAAACCTAACTTTGAATTAATAAAAATAATTAACTCAAAAATATAATATTTTCTTAAAATATTTAAGGATTTATTTCTAAATTTAGAGTCAAATGTTTATTGCTTTCGTAAGTTTATTCCATTCGTAATGTTAAATAAGTATAAAGGAGCTGAGAGTTTTTTTTAAAACAGAAACCAGCATTTAAACAACCTTTTTAAAAATACGAATTTACTTTTTTGCTTTCGTAAATAAGAATCTGAAATATTAAAAAAAATGATGAAATTTTCACAAAAAAAGTTTAAAAGTACAAGAGCAATGAAATAACTTCATTAAAGAAAAATTGGCAATTTGACCAATCCTTCAATTTCTTTATAAGAATAGTTAAGAACCTTGAAACGAATTTGTTTTTAAGACTAAGAATGATAGGGGGTTTAGAGAATAAATTTATGCTGTTTTTGAATTTGACTTCCAAAATAAATGTATTAAAAAAAACACAAGATTAACTATTTCTACCACAAAAAAGTCTGTCCATATCCTTTGTTAATGGACAGTCATATATAATTTTCCGAGACATGTATTTATAAATAAATGCTTTTTAGATAGTAGACACTATTAATAGAAATAAAACGCAAAAATATAAATAAAATTTACAAATTATGATTGTATAATTGTAAAGGAAAATAAAACGATTTTAAAAAGAATTTTTAAGATGTGTTTTATAATGCGAATCGCATTTTTGTATAATTTTACACGAAATATATAATTGAAAAGATCAATGAAGCAGATATGTATTTTATAGTTTGTGCTTTATGATTATTAATATTATTTTGTTGCTAAAATTGCTTATAAACTAAAATTAAAAGCAAAGAAGAATAGTTTATCAAATGTAATTGGGAGCTCCTGAATAATCAATTGTTTGAGTCAAGAGATAAATGACACAAAATCCATGCGGTGCCGAGCATACAGTATAATTTAACAAATACAAACGGTACAAATAAAAATGTCGGATATACAAAACAATGAAATTACAAATGTAATTCGTAAAAAATTTAAAGAATATGTTATAATTCAGGAAGATAATATATTAAAGTATATTAAAAATTTAAAACACAAATAAGTATTTTTCGAAAATATATATGAAAAAACCGTAAGTTAAACAAGTTTTATCAAATTAAGTAGCATTTAAAATTTTAACGTTCAATTTAATGTCAGTTTCGCTGTTATGTTTGTGTTCCTTCCATACTTTTACTTTCATATTTAATAAAGGATTATCTATCAAAATTACTATGACTTGTAGATTGTTGCAGTTTCCTAAACTCACGGAATAAACTTTCCAAATTGTTTTTGGTTCATATTTTAAAAAATCATTTAAGCTTCTACTAATAAAATGTAAATTGGCAATGATCTAATAGTTGGAGAATTAATGTTAAAAAAAATTCTTGTTCAAGCCTTTATTTCAGATACCAAAATTTTGATTCAAGTTCGTCATGGTTTACTGAATAGTCAAATACATAAATAAACGTTCACTATAGTAAAGTGTATTAAAATACCCTCGGAGCTACATTATAATATCTTTTACAAGAATAATTAATTGGCGCTTTTCTTATATCGTAAGTTAATGTTTCCCGCTTTTATTTAACATGACTGATTAATTAGAAATTTTTTTCACTCTTTGTTTCAGCTTTTAAAAAATCCGTATTAATTCTTTCTTTTTCTATGAAGCATTCGAAACTATCCAATTTTTACTTTATATTTAAGCTTTGCCTTAAAACAGAAAACATTTTAATTACATTTTTCCAGATTTTAATTACTTTTTCCTCATATTATTGACTCCAAAAATCAGAGTTTTCAAGACTAAAGTTCGACAAATTTTATGAAACCAGATATTGAATATATGCCTTAAAGAGATTACTTTAAGGCAGATGTGTTTAAAAACTCAGCTAATTTTTTCGATAATAAAGTACAATAAATTTTTATTTACTTTCCTTTATTTCTAGACAGACTTCTATTTTAAAAGCTTTTCATCTATCCTTCAAAGTACGATTGGTGAGAAGTTACGTTCATTTTTATATTCATATATTTTGTATTTTAGAACTATTTTACATCCTTAAATATTTTCTAAAACTTCAACTGTTGTTCTCTAATTAATCTTTAAAAATTAAAATCAATCGATTTTTTAAAAAATTCGATGTTATTTCTTTAAATGATATGCAGTTACAGAATTACTGAATAATCTGCAATTTTTCAATAATCTGCACATAATTACGTTTTCTGCAATTTTACAATTACTTTAATTACAGCATTATTAAAAAAACTGAAAATGCCATTATTATTTTTTTCAACCTAAACTTATTATTTAAAAATTGAATGGAAATGAAGCTTATTTCATTGCTCTTTAGGAACTGGGTAATACATTTTTTAAAGCTTTTTACAAAATATTAAGCAATATGTTTTATAAATTTTTAAACTAAAATGTTATTGTTTTATATTTATTTTCATTGAAAAGGGAAAAACAACCCTATGTATTCTATTTTTTTTAAAAAAAAAATTTGGTTTATTGCTTACATATCTTTGTTTAATCGGGGTTTTTTTTTAAATTTATTTTATTCAAACATTTAAAAATATAAACATTATGAAACATTTTTTTTTTCAAATCTTTTATCCTAAAAGTAATCCCAAATGGTAATAATAATGCATAAAAAGACACTTTCCCTTGTGTAAAAACTTGCGTCATATGTTAGAAAATAGAAAAAATACATATATTTACTGATTCCCTAAATAAAAAGAAGCTAAATATTGATGAGGAAACTATGCAGCAATATCTGAAACCAAAATTTGGAAATGCTAATTATTTCTGAACTATTCAGACACAATAAATTCATATCTATCACTTCAAAAATTAATCCATCTTTTTAATTAAAGTTTATTTATGAAACGAGATCAGAAATAAGTGATAAATGGATAAATGAAATAAGAGTTTGGAAATGTACATTTTAAATAAATATTTTGTTTAAAAAGGACGAGTAATGTTTTATCTCGTTATATTTTTTTCACGAGAGAAAACGTTCTTTTTGACATTTCTACCTAATTATTTACTAAATACCAAACAACTCTTCAAATATTAAAGCACTCCCTGGCTTTTTTCGCTGTTTATTACCAAATTGAATATGAAAAATTTAATTAATACAACATATATATTTAAAATGGGAAAAAGAATTTATTCAAATTTTTAATTATATTTTTTTATTTCACAATGAATATTTCCAAATGTATTAATATTCATGAGATACAAATTATTCAAAATATTTATTTGAAATACAATAAAAGGAATAAAATTATTTTTTTTTTGAAACTTTTCGCAATGTATATTATTCGAAATTTAGAGTTCTTTTCAAAATGTTCCTTCGCTTTAAAAATTTAATTAAAAACCTTGACGTGGAATAAAACCAGGCTATTAAAAAGTCATATCAAATGAAACGAGAGTATTAAAAACAAATTATTAAACACAATTTGTCCTTTTATCTGTAATCTAGAAGAAATAATTCATGTTATTGACGTTTTAGAATAGTATATCTCAAGAATCTTGTTATTCGAAATATTTCGTGAAAACTCACTTGCTTGGAAATAAAACTCATGAAGCCATTTGGGATTTCATCATTTATATCAAAATAATCTAAAGGCAATAATCTAAAACAAGAAAGAGAAATCATTGAGCAAGAGCAAGAAAGCTCAATGTTTTCTAATGCTTGAGGAAAATACGATATTAAGGCCAACTTATGGTTTGCCCTCTAAAGAATTGAAAGATGAAAATCTTTGCTATAATGAAAGAAGAAGTGTATTAGGGACAAAGAATAGTATATCATTGGCTTTCAGAAAAACGAAAACCCATGATAACTTTCGAACTATGCTGAATTGAAGCGTTTTTGCTTTGATTTTCTACACAAAATTTAATATTCACTCAAATATCCACCTTGCTGTTGATTTTGTCGAATGTCATTAAAAAAAGAAGGAATTATTAAATTTAATTTGTTTATATAAATATCTAGATTTTAATAGTTGTGAGAGAATTAACTATTGATAAAATGAAGTAAATTAGTATTTTAGATCATACTAATTTGCACTCTCGTGTAACAGTTTAAAACCTTTGATATTCATTTTGGCCAAAATTCTTTATTTTTCGCAATCCCATAGGCTCCTTAAAATTTTGTTTTGATTACTTGTTTAGTATTTATAATTAAAATAAGGAGCTATAAAACTTATTAACGGAAGTTTGTGCTACGAACTTGGCTTAAAATTAAAAATCAAGTTGATTAAAATCTAGATTCTGAAGAAAGAAAATTTCATTGCATCATTGGTAACATACATTATTTCTACTATTCAGAATTCAAACGTTTGTAGAAGCGAAATAAGTTTAAAAATTCTGTATTTATGAGCCATAGAACACGTTCGGAAAAATAAATACGTGCAGACAAATAATTATATCCCTTTTCTTGGACGGAGTACCAATATATTTTGATCTAATCTACATCTTTCCTTTCAATTTTCTATTTCTTTAGAAGTTATGTCATACAATTCTTAATGCTATTCCCGGATTTTGTTTCCAAAAAAATGCTTTTATATCCCTATTATTCCGGATTCAAATGATATACAAGAGAATCTGGTTTTGACTTAAAAAAAAAGATTTCATACAAATAAAATATTCTGGTCCATTTTTTATCTATAAATGTACATTGTGTTTTTCAATGTTACGAATTTCTTATAAAAATCCAAAGAAGCTTCTTACAGATTTCGGTAGCTTGATTTCAATTTGATTGAGGAATTACAAATGATTAAATAAACTTCAATTCCTGCACCCTACAGCTCAATCTGACAAAAAAATAAGTATAATAAAGTTATTTTGAAACAAAACAAATACATTTTTTTTTACATTTAATATGAATTTGACATTAAGAATGTCTCATTACAATATAAATAAATAAATAATCGAGATTTATAGAATATACTGTCATTGCTTTAGCAATTAATGCATTTTGGGTAATGAGAATAAAGATTATCCTAATTAATTGAGCAAAACGAGTAATGAGCTAACATAAACAGTTTATTTAAGAAGTATTTTGATAGATAAGTTTTATTTCCCGAGACAAAACGTAATTGCCATTCTTATCAAATATTTGTCATCTGGATTCTATAGGTGTTGGAGCAGAAAGAAAAATGCCGTGAAAGGAAATACCTCCGGTTCGATTTCCCCATGAATGAGATGCATGAAGTTAAAATGTATCAGCTTTTAAGGTTAAAATTAAAGATCCGAGGTTTACAAGACAATTTATTCCAAAAATTTAAATTAGCCTTGAAGAATACAAATTTCTATTCACGATTTAAAGCTATTGTAGCCGTCGAAACGCTTTTAACATTAGTTATTTGGCTGGAGGTTGGGGATTTATTTATAAATTTTGAAGAGCATCGTTCGCTATAAATATTAGAGAGTTTTGACATAAGGGATTTTTTTTCTCGTAATATATATTTGTTCTTTTCGAGTTAGTTTTGTTTAGCTTTATTAATGTCCTATTTAAAAGTAACAAAAGACTACTTTAGGACGACCCTTGTACTGTTGAATCGCGGTCAGATGAAGATGACACCCGAGATGGAACCCTCACTCCCAATAATCCCACAACAGCAGCAGATGAGCATTTGGTCATGATGTATCTAATGTTCTTCGGCGGAATCCTGTTTCAAACATGCAACCTTCCGGCTACGGAGCTACGATTTTATCACCAGGCCACGACGGCTCTTTTCGAATTGGATGACTTATGAACGAACTCCGTCAGTAATTTAACGCTCCATTCGAAATATCGTTGCAAGTTCAAATCGGATCAAATTCACTCTAGTTATGGCATTCATAATCTGTAAATGTTAAAAATAAACCGAAAGGACTGATATTTGTGAATCTGACAAGCTGATGGTTCTTGATTATGAAGTCCAAGAACGGAGAAAATAAATATTTTTACTTTTTCGTGTCATCGGAATCGTTGCAATATGTAATATTCAAATAAGAAATCTTGACATTAAAATTTAGTCTTGTACCTGTATTATTCTAACTGAATTAGAAATCGCATTTTAAACCTGTAAAAACAGCTCAATCCCAGCCATAAGTAATGCGGTCTTCAGAATGGCAAAAATTATCTCAACGATGCATAGCTTAAAAATATGTACATTATAAGTAGAAAAAAATAGCATTTTGTGCAGGTCTTTTGTTCTTCCAAAATTTGACTTATAGCCGAGAGTTTTTTTTTAATGTAAATTATCTGGAACTTTTTTGTTCGTTTTTTTAGATGTTGTTCACTGACTTGAACACTTAGCTTTATTTAAAAGACTTTAACCACTTCGCATACAATGACGTGTCTGGTACGCGCATCGAATTACTGAACTTTTATTTTCAAGTCTGCAATCAAGCCACAGAATTAAGTATTTAAAAACGAAAAAAAAATCAACATAAAACGATTTCGTATCCCAAATGCTACATATATTTAAATAAAAATCAAATTAACAATACATTACCAAGATAGGATGAGTTATCTAATTATAAAGTTAAATAAATTCGTATGTCAAGTGGTTAAGGAAGGAAAAAGATTTTCTATTCTACAATAGATTTATATCCTGCCAAAACGCTTTTAACATTAGTTACTTATGGGATTTATTTACATATTTAGAACTAGAATGTTTCCTATAATTATTAGACAGTTATGTTCAAATGGAAATATTTTCTCGCCATATATTTTCGTTCCTTTCAAGCTTATTTAGTTTAGATATCTAAACTTTCAATTTTAAAGAAACGAAAGAACGGAACTCCAAATATTGAACCGAAGTTAGATGAAGACGACACCCGAGCTGGCACTCTCATTCCAAACTTTCCCACAACACCAGCGATTCGACGTTTTGCCCCGACGGATATAAAGTGCACTTGTACCGCTTACACAATGGTTCTTTGGTGGAATCGTGTTTCGGACTTGCAACCGTCCGGTTCCGAAGCGGAGATTTTATTACCAGGCCATCGCGGTTCGCTTTTCGAGCCTGACAGCTTGGGCACGAACCGTTTTTAATTCAACTCAATTTACGAAATACCGTTCCCATTTCAAATCGAATCAAATTTATTCTTGTGATATCATTTATAATTAGCGAAATGTTACAAATCAACTGAAATGGCCGAGTTCTTGTGGGAATCATTCACTGATGATTCTTGATTATTAAGACCAAGAATAGAGAAAGTAAACATTTTACCATTTCGTGCAATTAGAAATCAATTCTTTCTATTTCGTATTAGCTTTTTCTAATTAGAAATTGAAGTTTCAGTCTTGAACATAATACACAAACTGAATTATCAATCTCGTTCCGAACCTGTAAAAACAGCTCAATCCCTGCAACAAGTAATGTCTACAGAACGGCAGATAAATTAACTCAACAATGTGTAGCTTTAAAATGAGTATGACAAGTAGGAAAAGTAGCATTTTCTGTAGTTATAACTTTAATATTTCAAAATTTGATTATTAGCTGAAATTTTAGGTTTTTTCCAATGTAAAATATCTGGTACTTAGTACACATATCTAAAACACGAACACTGTACGTGCAACATTCAAATCTACTTACCTGCGGGAAAATCGGCAGTTTACAACAAGACTTGACGCATTAGTTATACGTTCACAAGAACAAGATTTATCCAAGATATTAAAGCCCTGCGTCTGTTTCAAGGCAAAGCATGGAATGGGTGGAAAATTCAACTAACGCTAAAGTTTATGCAGAAACGATATTTGAGCTGAAAATAATGTCGATTCAAAGTATACTTCTTTGATTTCATATATGATTGATTTTCTGGATGAAAACATCCTAACAAATGGAGTTTAATTCGGAAATTGCATCTTTTAAGTCAAATGCATCTATCTTAAAAATCTAATGATGGGATTTAAAATCAGATACTACTACAAAGAATTGATTTCCGGTTTTTCTTTGTAACCTTTCGATGTTAATCAATTCAATGTAGATAATCGTCTTGAACTTCAGCTGTGTACGTCCTACATATTAAAAGGTTCAAATATTGACTCCTACGTGAAATTAGAAATACAATAAAAACAAGGACTCTGAAATCAAAGTTTTAAAATAATCTAAAGAAAGAAGCTAACTTTAAACAAGTTGTTATTGAACACTGCATAGTATGAATGTTGAATTTATTAAATGTATAAATTGTGAAATATAATATTTTAATCTTTGCAGGAAGCTCGTTTAAGTTTTCAATATGAGTACTATTGCAAATCTTCTCTATTTAACATTATGGGTCAGTTATTTGTTTGCAAAATTGTTAAAATATAAAGTTTTTCGAATCAGAGACTACTAAGACTTAGAATTTGAAAGGAGAGAGGGGGGCTATATGTTAAGATGGGGCATTCGATGTTTATAAATTTTTAAAAAGTTCAATATGATGGGCAGTATAAAATTCATGATTTTAGAAATTAGTCTTTCTAATCAGGTGCAAATATTTCAGCTTAAAAATAAATTATAAGGAAATGAGTTAAAATAGAAGCTTCAAGAGAAGAAACGATTTACTTTCTAATAATTTATTAATCACAAATTGAAGAAACATAGAACAATAACATCTGAATGATTCATTTTTAACATACAAATCATGTAAAACAAATTAACAAATAATTGGTCTTAATTCATTACTAAGCTACACAGAAGTACAATATAATCACAGACAGAATATTTTTCCGTCATACAAATAAAAGATTTACAAAAGACTACAAGCACATCAAGAATATATACAATTTTACAATGAAAATTAAGAAATTAGACCTACAGCAAAAGTTACAAAAACAGAACATGCCTGAACATATAGCATAGAAATCAAAGTTCAAATATTACATTTGGCGCAAGAATTCTTGCAAGTGAAAACAGAAAGAAAAGCTATGATAAAAACCATAAAAGACGAATTATCAGAGATAAATCCTTCTAAATTTTGTATGAAGAATTTCTCCTCAGAACTCTTCGGTTATAATTTAATATTTAGAACAGCAAGGCCGTGACATAAAGAAGCCATTAACTAATTAGTCTAACGGAATTCCGGATAATTACCAAATGGGATTGATGTATTTGCTCATAACGGATGAACGGTTTAAAATATGGAAATCGTATAACTTATTTCTATTCCAAATAAAGTATTTTTACAATGAATGAGATTCTGTTCAGTCTAAATGCTTCAAAAAATTTTCTTGCAATAGTAACTATCGAAAATATAAATTCGAAACACTCACTCATTCTTAAAATAAATTTATCTTTTACTTATAACTACGTAATATTTGTCCATAAATTTGTGCATTTCCGAAAAGTACATTTAAATTCTATTAATAGCTATAGAATCTAAATAGCTCAATTTCATTTATTGCAATTGCACTAGTACAATGACATTCACAAGCAAGTATTGATGTGACAATACTATAGGAATAACACGAACATTCATAGATAATAACATGCTCATTAAGCTTAATACCACGAATACGATATAACAAATATTTGAATTTTGTATTTTCACATATCTAAAACAAAGATATTAATCTTATGGAAGGCAATTGATTTGCATTAGTCAATGAAAAAATTACATAAAAATACGAAACACAAATAAGTTTGTAACTAGTTTATATTATATGTACAATTTTATAATTCATTTAATATAAAAAGAATATTCATCTAATTTTTGACGTCAAGCAATATTTAACAAGAAACTGGTTCAATAAAGATTACAAAAATTATATTGACCATCAGTGAAGTTTTGTATACATTTCTATAATAATTAACACCATGGCACGATTCTACCTTTTTAGTTTAAATTCGGCCTAAAACAAGGGAAAGTTTACAAGCGAAATTTCCAATTTGTATTACAAGCATGAAATGTATAACATAACTTTCAAAATTGAACTTCGATATTTTAATGTTCATTTATAAAAGGGGAAAAAATTAATGATCAAGATTAAATATAAATCAATAGGAAACAGATTGTACATAAAATACACATACAAAATATTAAATATGAAGACTGCATTATATATTGACAGATTGCATTTATATTCAAAAAGCATAATTTTCATGCCAAGAAAAGACTGGGTGACAGTATTCTTCAAGAAAAGGACGTTACATACTCATGATGATATGAAAATTAAAATCACCATGTCATGCTGAATGTAAGCCCTAAATTTCATACTAAAAGAAGAATCACTGGATTGTTACCCATGTATGTCGGGTTGCTTGAAGTAAACCCATATCAAATCACACCACTTCATGTTTAAGCTAGAAAATTTCAAATCAATGCCAAATATCTAAGCCAGGCAAGAAGTCCCCAGAGACAAGCTACGTCATTTTGAACTGCCATCCTAATAAAAAATAGCCTCCTGAAACAATTCCACTTGGGTAAAATTTTGACCCACCATGAACCGTCGATTGATCTTTAGCAGACCATAAATCTCTGGGAGTACCAACTGTCCCTTTTTCCTCTCGAGAGAGAGCCAGGGTCATGCCGGCCTCCCAAAGGAGTACATTCGTGTGGCCAGACGCAAAGATTAGAAAAATTATTTGAATAGATGAATTTAATTATAATTATGCTTCGAGGGGGATCAACATTAAACTGGACATTCAGGTATAATACAGAATTCAATTAGATAAAAAATATCTGAAATACGACAAGAGAAAATTCAGCGACAATCTATGATCTAATTTGCCCAGTTGATGTTCGTTTTGAAGTGAAGCTGGAGCATTTCCCATATAATTCAAAATTAATAGACGAGATAATTGGCAAGCATTATCCATAGCATGAGTTCCCAAGCTATAGGTCATGCCCCATTGGTGGGGCGCTAGGAAATATTGAGTGGGCTCTGAAATGTAGGATAGGTTAGAACCATGTTCAACAGCACGCATCCGCAAGTGGTACAAGAGTTCTTGAAGTCCCTGTGCTTTATGGACTTATTGTAGCCTTCACAGAGAAGCACTGGTTTCTGAACCATTACCCAACGATTAAAAAAAACTGTGCTAAATACAGCTGTAAAAATGGTATTAAAACAAGACCCTTACAAGCACATTTGTTTCAAAAGCTGTGTGAAGAAATGGGTCGTCTTCAAACGTCCCTTCTCCATACGGAGATGCTTTGGTTATCCAGGGGGGAAATACTAACATGATTAGTGGAATTACGGAATTAAGCAAAATTTGACTTAGAAGAAAAAACAGAATATATTGAACATTTACTGAACGAAGAATTTTCTCTCAAGTGAACATATTTGGTGGATATTTTTTCCAAGTTAAACGAACTCATCTTGTATCTGCAAGGATTTAACGGTTCCGACATTTTTGCAGTTCACGATAAAATACGAGCGTTCATAAAAAACCTTATTTTTTGGAAGAGTTGTATTAAGAATAGTAAATATGATTGTTTTGAAACACTTGAAACCTTTATCGTAGAAAACCAAGTACAAACAATTATGAACGTACTCTCTGCAATTTCCACTCATTTATCAGTGTTAAGAAATAACTTTGACACCTATTTAGGGGAAGACACGGAAAAGTTCGAAACGACAAATTGGATTTGTAACCCATTTCAGGACAAACCACCAACTAATATGACGACAAAAGCAAGTGAAGAGCTCATTGATTTATCAGAAGATCCATAACTGAAGAACACTTTCAATCGCAAGCAATTAACGAAATTCTAGCTCTCGGTACCCGAGAGCCATCCTTGCCTCTTTGATGAAGCTATGAAAGTCCTCCCATTCACTCCCTCATACCTATGTGAGGGCCTATTTCCATCTTTGGTCAACATTAAAAATAAATACCAAAATAAATTGGACGTAAACGCATTGCTATTAAAAGTAAAATCGAAAGTGACGCTAAATCTAATGACACAATAGAAAACAAATACATCCTTCAGACTGAAATAAACTGTTTGTTTTAGTATTAAATAAAAAATAACTTAAATATATTTAAGTTGATTCTTATTTGAATAGAATTCCTCATAGATATTCGTAATATTTTTTCCATATTGACTGTTTTTCAAACTACAGAACAATTGAGTAGTTCAGCAACTCACGAATGTGCATTACCAGTATTTATGTCTCACTTTCTCTAAAGCAACCAATAAGCGAATCGAAAATTTTTAATTTTTTTGTTAGGTGGGTCGGATACCAGTCAGTTTTGGGAACCACTGATCCAAAGGAATCGTTAAATACTCAAATGATCCTATTCTTCAGGATAAAATCGATTTCCTTTGATAGTTTGAGGCGTATTTTAATGTCTCACGAAGAGTAATTTATTGGCTTCATATCTAAAGAAAATCGTTGATCCTCTTAAATGATGAGTGACTATGAATTTAAAGTATTGTACTTTTGATTATAAAGAAAATTTAATTTTCGGCTTTCCACTGTTTATCTTCAAGCATTTCTTTTATAAATGTTACCATTTTAAATAATGGAACTTGTGTAAGATTTAAAATTTCTTTTGACTTTAAAACTGACCACTTGTGAAAGTTGAACAAAGTTTATTTAGAAAGGATTATTGCAATTTTAAATCGCAGTCAAAGGACTTTAGATTCCGGTTTAAAGTTACCAGTTGAAGCCATTGCTTAAAACCAGAAAGAATATTTAATCCAGAGCATTTTAACATTTTTAGTGCCTCAGGTATTGAAAATCATTGAGCTCTGACCTTAAATAGGGGGATTCATAATTGCATTTTATGGCCTCTATAAATTTTTAGAAGTTTTTCAAGTCGGTAATGTGCATTAAATTGATAATCGAAATAAAACTTTTAACACTCAAGTCTAAAACGGCTAGCTAAATTTCGAATAAGACTATAGATTATAAGGCAAAGCTCAAGAATATGTGCATCGAATGTGGACAGGTTTATTTCAAGGCTAAGTAATTGCTCTAAAGTCCGTCTTCAGAACTATTCAGCCGTTAATTAAATCCCATGCCAAAAATTTATTGGATACCAATTAGTTAGTTTATTGACTATGAAAGATTAAAATACTAAAACCTGATGAAAGTTTCAGATATCACACTTCAGTTATATTAAGGATATTTAAATTTTGATTCCATGCAACTGAAATCAGAAGGAATCGGAAGAAAATACAAAACTTTATCTGCAATCGACTCTTTAGCCTTTATATGCGAACAGCGATTCCTTTCGAATACCATACGATACATAATTGACGGATAAATTACGTCATTCAAGTTTTGTATAAATATTAATAACGCCACCCTTTGCCTATAACACCAGGTTATCTAACCAGATGTATAAGCACAAGATGGAAGGAAGAAAGAGGAAAAAAATTTAAAAGAAAGGCGACGAATCATCCATGAATCTCCAGAGAGAATCCCAATGGTGTCAAATCCTATACGACTGTATTCAATTTTTGGTGAAGTAACTTAAATAAAGGGAACACGAATATTTAAATGGTGACTATGGGTTGAATTTGCAGTAAAAGGAGATTAGATTACTAAATGAAAAGGGGGAAAATGATAAATTACATTACGCACATCTATATGGCACGGCTTCAGAACGTCCGGAAATTATCACTGGAACTCGTGTTTAGCGTTCGACCTTAAACAATGGAATAAGAATTAAATGTTTTGGCAATGTCAGAGATGGCAGCCTTTTTAAGACTTCATTTACATCGAAATAGCAAATTTTCCATAAAAATTTAGATCCTTAAGTTTGTTCAATTTCATCGGCTCAGTTCGGCAAAATCGAAAGCGTTTAATCTTGTTTACAAAATTGTGATTTACAGTTCTTTTATTTAAACGATAGCACTGGTTTATCGACAGCTCCGTTTTCTTCTATGCGGTATCGAAGACGGGTTACTGAACACATACTAAGAATTTTTGGTTTTTGGAAATTTATCAAATTGATTATCTTCAGCTAAAATTAATTTTTAAGCTTATTTTTTTTTTCTACGCCCTGGAATTAAAGAGGTCATTTTTGTATTGGAGAAAAGATAAAGATTGTTAATTTAAGATGGAACTTGCGAGAGCTATTATCTAGAACTAAAGGCCTGATATTCTCAAAAAAGGAGGCGGAGGGAGGAATTCAAGATAGCTTATTTCCTGACTAAACGGTAACTAGGAAATTCTGTGTATAATGAAGAGCTTAGCTGACATAAAAGTAAATTTATGCACTAAATTGATCTATCGTGATTCCTTCCCCATTAATTTAAGTTTAAAAGCTTTATAAACTTAATGTAGAGCAGAACTTATTAACATTTCACAAGACTTGGCTAATATGGTTTGCAAACGGATTCTAAAATTGGAGATTTTGAGCATGCGTTAAAATGGGTTTAATTCGACCAAATAGGTGAAAGAAGGAGTTGTTTGCATTTAACAATAAATTCAACTCTGATTGCTTGTGGATTGAATTAAAATAATGCAGTCATAAGCAATATTATATTCACACATGAAAAAATATCCAACAGGGAGATAATCAAGGTCAAAGAATATGAATTCTGGAAACCAGAGCCTAACCCCTCAATGAGCTAGAATCGTCGAAAAGTGGTTGTTTCAGGATATTAAAACAAACAGTGCACTTAGCCAAAAGTGAGATTTGGAAAACCTAATCAGGACAAGTTTAATAGTGATTTAGGGAAAATATTAAAGCGCCAAATTAAGAAACTGAAATGAAACCTTTTAGAATTCGGAAACAAATCGCAACAAATTTTTACCAGCATCAGGGAGCTAGACGTATACCTCTATAAAACTTAAGTTAAAACTGAGTACATTGTATTTAACTTCACATGTGTCTTAGAAAATAATTTATATTTCCAATTGTTTAGTTGAGATTGTAAAAAATTACATGAACATTCAAAATTTAAAGATCAGATGATCCTGGTATGCATGATCTTCATCGTTATACGCTCATTATTTTACAGTGGTATGTGTCCATTATAGACAAAGAACCATTTTAATTTACACACATATTGGTTTGTACTCTATAAATCCTCATACCCGAGTTGGTTTAACCCGCTCGCATGCAATGACCGACACGCTCATCGAATTACTGAATTTAGTTTCAAGTCTGCAACTAAGCCACAGCAAAACCCGTTGCAAAACGTTTTAATCTCAAATGCTCAATATATTATTTAAAAATCAAATTAACAATAAATGACCGAAATAGGATGGGTCATCTAATTAGAAAGTTAAATTCGTATATCAAGGGGTTAAAAATCTTGAAATAATTTTCGAAGCTTTAGTTTAAAAAAATTAACTTGGAATTTTCTTACAAAATGGCAATAAAAATGTTTGCAACAGCCGCCATTTTTGTGGAAAGGACTTTAACCTTAATTTTATTCTACTGATAATTATTCAAAAAGCATTAGAAAAACTAATAGAAGTCGCGCATTTGTTTCTAGATAGCCGTTTTATGTATAACATTTAAATGATATTGCTACAGGCGTTTGCTTTAGACCTGTGCATGAAGGACTATGAAGCATAATAGTCTTTTCGTATTTGAAATAGCTATCAAACCGATTCTATTGTGAGAAATAAAGTTGGATTTTAACCATTTTTAACTGCAATTTATTTTTAAAACCTTTTGATCATGCTGATCAGGCATGATCAAAAGGGCAAACAGCCCTAATACAGCAGAAGACGACTAATTAGTTCGCCGGCAAAAACCAATTAGCCGTCATCAGCGGAGTGAAATTGGAATTTTGCTTTTAAATTGCTTAAATTTACACCAAATACGATAACCTTTCATTTTCAATTTCATTTTGAGAATACAGGTTTGCTATTGAGGGCTTTAAAGCAATCGTACCTAAAAATTAAAAATAAGCAATTAATGCTTTCTGATATATATTCGAATTTAAACTTAATGTAAAAATCCTTAATACCTATTTAAATAGAAAGTTTACTCTAAGAATTTAAATTTTATCTCAAGGTTAGGTTTTAAAACGAGGTTTTTTTAAAGGTTTTTAGAACGTTTTTACTCTCTATAATTATTAGCTAATATTATTAACGTTGCCACTTTTTCTTTTAACAATAATTTTGCCTACATATTCAGAAGCACTGAATTTGAGAAATCGGTACTAGTAACTATATTAATAAATCCTAAAATGGGTACCATGGATACAAATCTTTCCACAAGAATGGCTTAGGTTTTTTTTTTTTTTGCACGAGATTATCCTTTTGATTAAAATTTAAAAAAAAGAAAATTTAAATTTTCTGAAAGTATTTTGCATCTTCAAGTTTTGTTATTCAGACGATTTCAAATTTATATGAACTACCCTTACTATTTGCGTAGTATTCCTGCACACCTTTGCCGACACGCGTGTTTTCAGTTTTCTCACGAATTGCATTTGGCTCACTACAATGCTATTAAACGCCGAGAATGGGTTCAATAGGTTCCGATAGCCGATTATTCTAATAAACTTGAGTTCATTTTAGTAATTTTAGATCTCGATTTCATTATTGCAAAGTACTTTTATTTACTTTCTTCGTAATATCTGCTTATCTAACCTTGATGTTCTTTAAGAAAGCAAGACCGAAAGTCGAAGCGCTTACTCAGCAAGAGATAATCTATCGATAGCAACAACTGAAAAATGAAGTTGTGTTTTTTTTATCATGCTGCCCCCATTAACATGTTGAATGTTGAGTCGGTGTCTAGCGTATTTGCCAATTGATTATTATGAACTAGAGGAACCCCAAGAACCATCCTTTCACTACAAAATCTTTGTTAAATTACGATTTTTCAGACATTCTTGATTCATTCGTAACCATTGAGTGAAAAATTCAATTCTAATGCCTCCCCACCCCCAAGATTCCCCGACCCACCACAACCAGCCGGCTGGTATCCCATCTCCCTAACATTTGCTTACGAGCCCAGCACACCAAATATAGACTTGTTAACTACTCAGACATCACGTTTCCTCCCTCCTACCCTTCACCTTCAGCCTATTATCCCTTACAATTTCCTCCCTCTCCAACATATCCTTCGCCAGGTAAGCGGAACGACTTTCAGTCTCGTTTCCCAATAAAACTTAACCTTGTACCTGAATTCTAAACTTATAAAGATGTATTATCGGCTATAAAAACTACCCATATGGGCTACTATAAAGACCTAACCTACAAAAACGTGTCATCGGTTACCTATAAACCTATTATTGGCTGAATAAATGCAAAGTTAAAATTTTAAGAATTATACTGTTGTATATTATTTTAGAAGTTTGAGCCCTTCTAGGTAACGAGGTTGTACCAATATTACGTTTCTAAAGCTAATTTTCATAATGGATAAAAAGATGCCTCAGAAGAAATTTCTATTGTAAAAATATATACAAGTATTTTTTGACAATTTCATTTAACGTAATAATATTAGCATACAACTAAATCAAGTTAGGCTTACTTTTTTTAAAGATTAGCACGTCTTTGAAATCGAGTTATTAAATCTTCCTATCCATGCATAACCAGGACATCTGAAGGACAACTTTTAATCTAAATTCTATGCTGCTTCAACAAAGGAATTAAAAAAAATCGAATTTAATAGTTACTAGTTCTATTTAAATAAGAAGTCGTTTTCATTCAATGAATCTATCATAAATCGGAATTGATCCTAAAGTTAAAGATCATCTTTATAATTTCCTTAAAAGGTTTTAAAGCGGCTACATCGAAAAGATTATTCGATTCAAATAAAAGATTATAGAGGGAAAGATTGAAAAGTATTACTGGAAAAATTTGCGGATCCAGTAGTTTAGAATTTATAGAAAATTGTTATAAATTAATCAAGAATTTTCTGATCACCATTTGGGATTTTGGAACATTTTATATACAGGTCTCTTTATTAAGGAACACGGAACCAATTTACTTTTTAATGTCCTTCTCAGATCCTAACTAGCCTATTAATATTAATTTTCTCCGACGTTTTAGGAATCGCTGAAAATATTTGCAAACGCAAGACGTTAAGAGTAACCTTCGGTTTATAAATGAAAAATTTAGAAATTTTTGCTTTGAAGAAATTCGATTTAAAAAGAAGTTACGCTTATTTCTATGCCATTACGCTATTCACCGGAAATTAAGAACCTTGAATTCGTTAGCTAAGACTCGCTCCTAAAATCGGCAACTATCCAATAATTACACATTTCACACGATGGTATTCTAAGAAACTGAAACTATCCTTTTCTGCCTTATAAGTAGTTTTTCTTGCAGTAAAGCTTGAAGTTAAAGAAGCGAGAATTTAAACCAAGATTTAAGAAGTATAATTTTACGAAATGTTTTATTGCTTTTTATACTGAAAAAAAATTACTTTTAAATACAGGAAACCATTTGGAAATGTAGTTTTCAAGTTCTTCATTTATATCCTATATTTTACACTACATGGAATTCAAAAGAAATTAGATAAATTAAAATGTAAGTAACGATTAAGCCGAAACCGATTATTATATTTTTCATAACATTTATCTTTATTTCATTTCTGTATATTAATCGATTAATATCCAAAGGAAGTTTTTATAATCCAATATTAAATTTACCTTCACGCATATGTACGGAGACTACCATTTTCCACAACACCAGATTCGCATAAAAAGCCCTAGATATACTCGACTTCTAGAATGATTATGCATATTCAATAAATAATCAGAAGACTATTCATTCGGTACAAAAGGCTATAAAAATTTCATGTGCAAAAGAAAACTGGAATTTATTTTTTAAATAATGAACAAGAAAAAGGCTGGCTGAAAGAGAAAACCACAAAATTAAAAGCCGTTATCGGGAGATTATTTCGCTTTTGTCCCTGAAAGCTTCAAGAGTAACCCTGTTATCTTTCTGTAAAATATCTTCACTGATTTAAATGCATTAAAATGAAATTATTGTGTCAAGTTTCATGTGAAATATTTGAAAACCAATTCGATTTGTTGCTTCAGTTATAAAATTATAAAAATGCAAACTTTAGATATCAAATTCCTTGAGAAATCACGCAACGATGTTACGCTACAATTCCATATTTAATACTAACCGTAATTTTATCAAGGTTGACTTTTTTGCATTGAATGGAATTCAATATCAATCTATCGTTTAAGCAGACAAGCTAATTTAAAAGATAATTTACACTGGTTCAAGTTTAATATTAATCTTATGAAATTGTATTTTTAGTTTAGAAATTGCGAATTAAAAGCTCATAATTCAAAGAACATCGATTATTATAGAATTTGATTTTTATTCCCTTAAGAAACAAATACAAGAAAGATCTGACTACGTATTGCATTTCGTATAGTTTCCAACAAAGAATTTATGAATCTTCAAATTATTTTAATTGTTAAATAAAGGTAAAGGGCTGAATTTTAAATGCATTTCGTGTTCTTAACTTTAGAATACATGGCAAATAATTTGTTACTAACAATTACTTTAGAAATAGTCACTCCAAAAATAACATTCCAAGGTTGGAAATTTAATAGTTTTGTTAACGTATAGAACTATATTTAAGCACATATATTGAGTACAATGGCTCTGAAAAATTGGATTTTACTGATAAAAAGTAAATCCTAATAACCGATTGGTATAAAGCTCTACTGGGAACCTTTTTCAGTAAATGGTGACTATTACGTTTATTCGGAAAGCCAACTTGAACAAATCAGCAAAAGATACTTTGCACACAAAGATTATGGAAATCTTACCCTTCTCTTCCATCTAGTTTCCTCGGATAGTAACTAGAAATACCAAAGTAATTGGAAAGAAAAATTTTCATTTTCATGTTCATGTTCATTTTCATTTTGTCAAAGCTTGGTTATTATATAAATTGATATTTATGAAATTCAAAAATTTCAAACAGAATTTCGACAGAATTTTAGCAGCCTTGAAATAAATCAAATATAATGACTAAATCATTCCACATAGAAATCAGAACTAGAATAGTACACAGAGCCATCTTCTAAATCCTTAAATTATAAATAGTATCAATATAGAGGAAATTCTGAGTAGTCATTTTAACAATGAACAGCAATCTCAAAATCATCAGCAATTCCACATGGAGTTTTAATAGATTTAAAAAACAGATGTATGAGTGAATGCTTATAACATTCATTTTAGAATAGTCCATAAGGCATTAAAGGAAGATTTCAACACCTCAAGAAAAGAGTAATCTTTACAATTATAAAAACAGACATCTTGTTCATAGACGATGAATTTAACAAATCATTACCAAACTTCCAGTACTGGTTTCAAATTTTAGAACTTTAATATCAAGTTGCACAAACATACGGATTCAATTCTTTATCATTTTTCGAATTCAGCTGTGTATCATTAAAAACAAGAATTTAGGACAATTATCCACATACACACAGTGGAATGGACCAATTTCAAGTTCATTTTGCTTTGCCAGCTTTTGAGATCCTTAAAACTTCTCAGTAGTCGAGTACATTTATGGCCAGATCCGTAAATGAGTGGCAATAGATTGGGGTCTTCCAGAAAGACTTAAAATGTATTTGAAGTGACAGTGTGATAATGAATACAAGTATTGTAATCTTTATTCTGTTTCGGGAATGGAAGATTCGATTTTTATTTTATCTCTGGTGACCATTCAGAAGTCCATTTCAGAAGAAGAAGTTTTGGGAATGAAAGAAACCATTTTTATTTTATTTCTAGTGAAATGCCTACTTCAGATTTGTTAATCTCGAGTTTAAGAAAATCTGATCTTATAACAGTGATGAATCTATACAAATTCAGAATCTCGTTTGCATCAAGCTTCAAGAATATCATCTTCAGCAATAAAGATAATTATTCCAAATTAGGCAAATATTACATTGTAAAAATTTGAAAACCTTTCACAACGTAAGAATTAAGTCACAAGAAACGCAAGCTTGTAAAAAAATCAGAGTTAGAAAATATAAAACGTATTTAGAGACCTCATTTGTGATGAATTAATTTCAAATAAGTTGAATATAGATACACTCGTTAATGAACAATTGTCAAATGGAGAGTGAAGCAAGCCGACCTTCAAAGAAAGCAATATCAGACAACGCAGTACCTATTCTAAATATCACTGAAAGTATTCTATAATCAACCGTCTGAATAATTTGGAAGTTCCCATTACAAACACTCAATTCATATATTGCTAGGATCATGCTGAATTGCGAGACTTAACGGGGGAAGAGGAAGAGTAGAGATGAAAAAGCGACAGAGAACAGACTCCGCTGTTATTTTGAGCATTTAATAACTTTTGAAATCCCAAGATTTCCGATTAGTTTTGAAATGCATGCGAAAGTTTGGTTATAGTGTGAACCTGGATGCTAAACATTTGTATTCAACAAGTTCTGATGCATCTGACGAACTTGTTAGGAACGTTGCAACAGCCTCCAAACGGGGAGTTAGAATGGAAAATAGCAGCATGAAAATAGACGACAGAAACGATGTATCAATCTAAACTAAATTGCTTTATTTAAAACTGAAATAAATGCACTGTTTAGTAACAAAAGAATGACTGATTTGACCGAAAGAAATCTTTTCATACACAAGCAAGCCATTTGATACAATTTATTCAAAAAAACACATCAGACCCCTTTCCATATGAAATAAATTTCACCCCAAAGATAAATCAAGCAACCAACAATAACATGCCAGGTACCTTAAGCAAAGGCCTCGTCTTAATCCTTTAGATCAACAGAGCAAAGCTCCACTTTTAGGGGACCGAAAAAATTTAAACGACAACATTTGTTTATTCTGA
>JAOUZG010006167.1:3724-14855 GCA_026289955.1 Argiope argentata
CGGTGTGTGTGTGTGTGTGTGTGTGTGTGTGTGTGTGTGTGTGTGTGTGTGCGTGCGTGCTCTATATATAGTCTAATATTATCGTTTTCGAAATAAAGAATTGATCCTTCATTTCCAACTAACGTTAACACATGAAAATTTCTCACTCCAGTTACAAAGAAACTTTTCGCCTACAGGAAAGCAAAAAAATCACCATGTGAAGGTTCGATTTATGATTTTATAGAAGGTTTTATTATTTTTTTAACAGAAAATCGTTGCAGAATCGTGATTGGTAATTTGTTTAATTTGCATAAAATGATTCGATTTAAACATAGATATAGCTTTATTTTTGTTATTCAAAATAATACTTTCTAAGTTAACACGTGATTTTTTACAAGATTTACATTATCAGTTTACGTAGCGATTATATTATTCTAAAACTTCAGCTAAGAATTGCAATATTAGATACATCTGCTTTGCTATTAGGATTCATTGTCGACGAGATACGAAACTCCGTTTAGAGATTTTTGCAAATGTTGGTAGAGGTTCTGTTGAATATGATATTTATTCAAAAGAATTATCATTAGCAGGAAATATTGAATGTAATTCTAAATTTACAACATTCTTAAATATGAATGGTATTTCTGGAGTGATTGGAAAGCTTGTTTCGAGTAGGGATGAACTCAGAGGAATGTCTCTCTATATATACATGGGAAAATGTGGCATGGTCGTAACGTCACACTTGTGAGTCTTAGGGCTTCAGGCTCGACACCCGATTCCACCGAAGAATCGTCTTGTAAGGGGGTCTGTTGCACGTTAAATCCGTCACTGCGAAACGTCCTCCGGTTGGTATTGCGTGAAGACGGTATACCAACTCATATGTCGTCCTCGTCATCTGACCACTGTTCAAAATTACTTGGTCCATTCCAAAATAGCCCTAGAGTTGTTTTACAATGGGACATTAATATAACTAAAATAAAAAACTAAATCCTCTCTGTGCATATTTTATATTATTTGATCTGTACGTCTATGCAATCTTAGTAAAATCCAAGTAATTATCAAATAATACAAGTATGCAAGTAAGTAAAGTATAGTACAAGTACCAAGTAAGTACAAATAAATAATCCAATAAATTTAATAAAATACAAATAATATTGTACCAGATATATTTTCTATTTTTTTTCCACGTATATTGCCAAATACTAGGAGCAATTTGCATATCAAAGCCATTACATTTTAATAATGGCATAAAACCTTGACTGCATTTCAAGTCAACTAACTTTGATAATCAATTTTTCATTAGCCAATTTTCTTCATATTGTAAAAAAATATTTACAATCCAATAATTTTTCAAAAAGGGCAATTCGAAGTAGATAGTAATATGTATCCTCTAAAACGGAGTTATACTTTAAAATCTTCACGCATACACAGTGTTATCGATTTTTATAACTGTTGCCATTAATTTAATTTAGTCCAATCACTTTTTTCTATTGGTTCTAAAATTTTCTTTACTAAAAATTTTTCAAATTAATTTTAAATGCGAGATTGAATAAGAGACAGGATATCTGGTTTAAAAAATTTAAGCATTTTTTCTGGTCTTCGTATTAAACGTTTACAGATGTTTCATATATTGATTTGGTCATCACACCGCCGAAGGTCATTAAAATAACCTTACTATCCTCGATTTAATTGTGGGAATATTTTAAGAAATATTTACATAATCAAACTACTCACTACATATATAATTGCCTTTTCATTGGTTTATCACTAATGACAATTTTTAATGCAATCTTATTTTTATCTTCTTCGATGTAAACGGTATACATTTCAGTTTCGTCAGTTACTTGATGAAAGTTTTTTTTAAAATTCCCAATGTTTTGTAAATTCCCATTTTTTTTTCAGTTTTAGTTTTGTCTCTGCACACTTTAACAAATTGAAAAGGACTATTACATCAGAAATGTCTACCTTAAGTATTTGCTTCGCTTATTATTATTCAGAGACATTTAGTAGAAAGTATCAGTGAGGCATTAACACAAAAAAAGGAAATATGAAAAGAAACCTCATGATCCGTTTCAATAAATTTACATTGAGTTTGAAAACTTTCAACCTTCTAGAACAACTAATGTTTGATAACTTCTAATGATTGATGGATGAACAATTCTTAAAATGCCAGGCATTCCGTGTACATTTGCAGCTGCAATGATTTATTGAACAAGGAAGTCCCCAGTTGAATTAACTGGAATCTAATAAATATTAATCTTCTATTTCTACCATATGAGATGAATGACACTCGGCAAATCTTCCGAAACATAACATTTCTATATTCTTGGATAGGAGGAGGAGTCATAGGAGTCGTTCACTTCACCCAATCATTGCCTCTCAAAATTGGCATCCAAGCTATTGTGGAATATTGTTTTGAAATGGGCTGACACATCATCGTGCATAAACCCCTTTTGATTACGAAAAATTGACGGAATCATTTTTATTGAACAATTGAATACATTGAAGTAATTATGTTAAAACCTTTTCGAAAAAAATTCAACATGGGCCATTGAGTCAAGTTGAGAGAAGTTATGGGCTTACGAGAAATCAGCTACTATGCACACCCAAATATTCAAAAAAATCGTTTCTGAAATGCATGGGGACTAGCAGCTCATGGATTTTCTGTTACCCACATATCATGTAATGTTGCTATGTAAAAGTCGACTCAGTTAACGTTATATAAACTGGGAAATATAACTGCAACTCACATTGCTGCAAGAACCTTAGGTAAAATTTTAAGAGTATAGAATACTCACTTGCTTGAAAAGCTTGTATTCCTTGAATGTGAAATAGGTGTAGACGTTTTTCATTTAATATTTTAAAAAAAGTAGATTTAATTTCATGTACACTATATGCAAAAGCACATTGCTACAAGAACACTGCACGTTGCTGCTGCTTTTACTCAAGCAGAATGTTTCATTCACACTGACCAGGATAGTTTGTTTCAGCGTTTGGATGCCTTAATGTTTTTGTTCCTGTCTTTTATTCTACAATAAATGAATCATGTTGACAAAGGTGCCGATGAAACTGCTCAGACATTTTGTGTTCGGCATATCCTGATACAATAAATCAGCATAACTCTGCTATATCGTTCCCATTAGCGGTGTTATGTACGCCACTTGAATAGTGAAAAGGCAGGAAACACAGTTGATTTTCCCTTTTTCAAAAAACTCCTCCTCATTAGCTGGAAAGAATGTTTTCCATTACATGTGTCATAGAGTTAGGCCATCAACTAATTACAATTTTGTAATTCATATATAAGTGGTTGCAAGTTGGACCCTTTGTTGTAAATATTGCAAATAAACAATAATGGCGTGACCATTCTTGCGTTCATTCTCAAATGTTTCACTTTCAATCATACATTTTAACACAAAAATGCAAGTTTTAGTAAGCTGTACCAACCATCAAAGTTTTTCTCATAATTGTAAAATCAACTTATAAGCATGAATGAAGTTGTCATTCACCATACAGAATATACTGTTCAATGAATATACTGTAGGAAGAATTCTGTATGTGAGACCTCGAAGAATTTCAGCATTTACTTTTCAGTTGCTTATTACATCTGAAACAGCAAGATTGAATCAGAATGCTATCATCATGATTTGTAGATCTGACTCTTATATCCAGAGAGTCCAAAAGTTTTGAGGAATCCTTCTGATTCTTATTAATTAATCTTGTTACGTATTATCTTTTTTAATATTTTAATTTAATTTTTATCCAAAAAATTCACAAATTGTGATAACATTTCAAGAAACTTTAAAATGCGATTGATAAATGTTAATCAAACCATCTCAATTTTATAGATTTTTTAAAAAAATTAATTTATACATTAATTAAATTCCAATCCTTTAAATACATTAATGGTTAAAATAGTTAGGGAATTGGCTACCTTAAAAGGTATAGCCCTAAACGTAATTAAAAACATATTCAAATTTGCATCAAAGACTTAAAGTAAGAATTAATAATTTAAATCCATTAATTAGATTCCTAAAAGATCTATATTCGATAGCTTCAAACGAATCATTGTGATATAGAAATAAATTTCATGGTATTTTAGTTAACCTCCTTCTCTGTCAAAGTAAAAAAAATATCTCAATTAAAAACTTTTCAAAATTATACAGGCTGGCACAATTTCTCTACTTATGTGGACGCCACACTTTTTAAGCCAAACATTTGCATGCATTGAAATACACAAAAAAACACGTCGAAATTTACCATGGAACTAATAAACATTATTGAACGATAAAACTTATTATCATCATCGCACAAACAACTGATAATATTTACACACTGTCCTTTACAAGAAGGAGATCTCAAAAGGTATCCTGAGGTATTTGTTAAACTTTTTCATTAACAAAAACTGATTCTGAACGCAGTCTCTGACTTCTTCAAAAAGAAAGAAAAATCCATGAAGAATCTTCGACTAATGCAGAGTGACAAACCGCAAAAGATTCAATTGAATAATTATTGAATATTACTTCGACCACTTAATAGAATATCCAATCCTGTAACCCCAAATAGAAGGATATATTTTTTAAAAATAGAAAATGGCTAAAAATTTGATTTTTTTACTTTAATAATTTCTCTGTCAGAAATCAATAATGCAATCATTCATTTCCTCATCATATGTGTTTATTTGTTATCACTCAAGGAGGCTTCCACAAGCAAATTACGAGATCCTTCATTTTCAGAATATTTGAATAATCACGCTTTTTTACTGGCCTTTATCGGGATTTAGATTTCGTAAAATATTACAGAAATGGACTTTTAAGTATCTTAATGATTGACAATGATCAAAGGTTTATATCTAGTACCTTAACATGCTATGCCTGAAATATAGAAATGGTTCTTTATCAGACTAAAAAAATCTCAATTTTATATTTATCTTTCACTGAGGAGGTATTTTAAAGGCAATTTATAAAACCCGTTCTTTACATTCAGAGTTATTATCCAAGAATGATTTATACTCGGTCGTGAAGGGTTGTAACAAATATTTATTAATATGTGAGAAAATTTAACAATACGATTAGTATGGAAAGTATGTAAAGTAATACAAACTGACCACAACAAAAATAGTTCAATAATATTCCATATATAGTAGCATTATCTCAACTTATATATACTCATAGATTTATTGGATATCCATCGTAATTATTAAACAAATTTCATTAAGTAACTGGAAGTAAGTGCATATTCATAGTCATATCACTGACTCTCCGACCCGACCGAAGGCACACGGATAAACCGAAAAAAATGAATGACCGGATGGCACAACTGCAATACTTGCGGAAACTTTGGTTGAATCCTAAGGGCCATCACCGGTAATGGTACAACTCTTTCCGTAGGAAGTACGTTCTATCATCGATGGGAGGAGTCAGACCCCCACTTATTTGTGTTCCCTCCAGAGTAGTGAGATTCAACCCCCTTGCCAGAAGTATCTTATCCTCATAACGAGGTGCCTCCCCACCCTGGAGAATTGTGAGTAAGTGCAAGCAGAAAGTGTTCTCTAGCCAACGATAGTCTCATATATTGCCATTTAATTTGGTAAATTGAGATAATCGTCTGGTGACTTGGCATAATGTAGTAATTCTAATAACATTTTTAATTTCTCTATTTATTTGATGTAAACAAAGTCTTTTTTTTTTCCTCTCTCTTGATATTATTTTCTTTAAAAAAATAAGAGACAATAATCGCAGTTATTTTTTGTTTTGTTTCTTTGAAGAAAATAATAGCAATTGTTCTCTTCAAAAGATAATTATTACTTTCGTTTCATATCTTTACAAAATCGACTTCAATGACATTTCATCGTATTATGTACAGTTCGGATGATTCTAAAGAGATTATAAAAGACGAAATTAATTTAACAAAATTATATATATAATTATGGTAATGAATGTTATGAATGAATATGTATACAATAGGTATACATGAATGTTTAAAAATATCAAATCGAAATAAAAAAAATTCTGTAAAAATATTAAATATACTTCAGCTTAACGTAAAAACACTGAAATTTCGTGTGTTATGTGGAATGGTTATCAAATTATGAAGCTCTAAGAGTTTACCTTAAACCCTTAGATACCAAAAACCAGAAAAATCGAAATACTTAGTCAAAAAGAAAGTTGATAAAAAGGAAATGTTCAATATATATTAGATTTAAAAAAAGGACACACAAAATTTCTTCCTAATAGTATTTTATTTACAATAAATTTTAACAAGGCAAAATATGTACAATTGAACATTAATTATTAGAAAAAAGAACAAAAAATATTACTAATTTTCTACTGTATCTTTATAAGAATAGGAAATATGGTTGAATTTAAAATATGTTAAACAGAAACATCACAAAGAAGGAGATGTAATAGTCAAAATGTTATTGTGCTTTTATGTTATGTCTGCAACCTATCACTTTTAATACTGTTACCAGCATTTTAAACATGATATACTTCAAATTTCATGTAATTACAAACATTTATTATAAAATGTGGAGAGAGAAGAAAACTTACCCATTAAGAATCAGATTAATTGTTGAAAAAATGTTTTAGTTTTCAAACCTTGATTTCGATTAATTTTTAGAAGAATATACTAAGGAACAAAAAATTCTATATAAGATTCTATTTACTTTTTTTATTTATTTGAATAGCTAAATTCATTAAAGTTTCTGCTGGCTGAATCTTACATTCGCAATATATATGATAAAATAGTAAGTAATGTATTTTCAATGTATTTAAAGTTATATGTTTTCAGCAAAAATTGAAAAAAATAAATGCTTTGTGAAAATCGCAGATAAAAGCTATTAATCTTTTAGGTTTCTTGATATTACAAAAAGAAATAATATAACATGAATCAAAGATACATTTTATTCTTATTTATAATAAAGTAGGACGCTATGGGGATGCAGACAAAATGGCAGCTTATTGCATATTTCAATGAATACTGATCAATGACACCTAAAAATATTGAAATGAGTTTTTTAATTTCAATGATATTTTAATTTATGAATGTCTGAAGTTATTCTGAGATTTCTAGGCAATTGTATGCAAAATAATTAATATATAATGTGCGAATAAGTTGACTAGTCAAAATAATCCTTCAAAAACTTCATTGTGATTTTTCGAAAATGCCAAAATCAACTACCAAACTATTTTGAAAAGACGAAAACAATTGAAGTTACTAATTATTTAGTAATTTTGCTGTTAAATGATTAAGATTATTTTAATGAAGAGGAATATTCCCAAATAGTTAAGCAGTTAAGTTTATCATTTTACTTCTAGAAAAACATTGTTGATCTTGTTCCAAAAAATGCAAATTTTTTTAAATAAATCTGAATTTTTCTCATTGTTAAATATTTATATCATTGCTATTGTTCAAAAAATGAAAGAAAAAAGTAGATGATTTTTCGTTAAAAGCAACAATCATAAATAAATAAGAAGAAGTCGATATTTTGGAACAATTATTGCCAGGAAGCAAAATAAAAAGTTTAATTTTTGTTTAAGAAAAAAAGATAAGAAAATAATTATGTTAAAAAATCCCCTTAAAAAAGAATTATAATTCTTACAAGTACTAAAAAACAATTATACATATCACATTTTATTATATAAAATAAAATTAAATTAATTTGTTAGAGTTATTATTACATTGCTGCAATTTTTGTAAGTTTTCCTGAGGAAAATACTACTTTAATTTGTGAGTCTTCAATATATTTGTAACTCAATTACTTATAAAAATTTCTGTGTTTGATCTATTATAGTGAAAATTACAATAATTTAGTATTTAAAATATCTTTTTCTCTTTCTAATCTGGGTAAAAGTGCATAACTCACAATTACGGAATGGATTAGAAGTACGGAGCTGTGTTAAAGTCATACAATTGACTTCTATATCCATCAAAAATTATCTATTGAAAGACACTTTGGGGTGATTTTTGAACTCCCACTTTTCTAAGTGACACGCATACAATTAAATTAACTATATTATTACTAATATAGTTAATAATAACTATATTATTACTAATATAGTTATTATACAATATATGAACAATTACTTTTATATATAATTTATGCATTATAAATAGTATAAGTTATTATAAATCAAGAAATTCTTAATAACCTGCAATATAGTTTATAAGTATATTTATTAAAAAGTTGCACAAAAAATACTTTCAAGTTTAACATGAAATTTCAATTTTTTTTTAAATTTTAATTTGAAGTATATATAATATATATTTAAAAATTTAAATAATATGACATTTGTATGAAAAATCCATTTTTATACCAAACTTTTATAATTAATAACTCAGAAAGAAAATTTTGGAATTAATTTTTTTCTATAATTGTTTTTATTTATGTTTGGTTTTTAATGGAAGTCCCTTTTTAATTTAAAAAAAAGTAGTATATATAGAGAAAATTTTGCTTAAATTCTTGCAATGCACATTTCAGTGAAATAGCAATTGTAGTAATATTATAGAACAATGTCTATAAAATTATATTATTTCTTTAGATAAATTAGCTGAGTGAAATCATCGGTCCATTGTTTATACATTCTTGTGTATTTTTTAAGGAAACAAATGTGGATATATTGCAATATAAAGTGTATTATCAATCAATATTTTTATGGTATTAAAATTTTAAAGATTTATTTCGTTTGCTTATTTTCTTCTGTTCAAAAAATAAATGTTTATTTATCTATGAATTGCATGAAATTGTGAACTATTATTTATATGCTGGTAGCTTTGGTTGAAAAGTGATATGTAACTGTCGTTCTTTTGATCCCATAAGAGTTGATGTGTCTAGTAATAAGATAAAGTGACAAGTTTGTTTTTAGTGAAAAAAGTCTATCGCTACGTATGAAAAATTACTACAACTTTTTAAAAGTTATTTTAAATTTTCTTTGATCTTCTAAACGAGTGACGTCACACTTATCACGTAGGAAAGAAGACTTATGAAATGTATTCTAAATAACACATCATTTAGTATTTACAATCATAATATTTATGTAATTATGTTTATTCGGAAAATCAAAATAGGAACTTAAATCTTTGATCTATCAAAATCAGGAAAGGAAGAAACTATTTAAATTGGACAAAAATGAAAAAAGTGAACTGTTGTGGACAATTAACTATAGAATAAAGGAATACTTAGAAGATTACATTTTCTTTTCATCGGTTTGGAAAAACAATATCACTATATCAAAACTTTCATTACAAACAATTAATACTACCCCCAAGTAATAAAATTGTCTGAATATTATAAACGTCAAAAAAATAATAAAAACATTCCAATATATTATTGTCATTTACTGACATATCATGTGAAAAAATTTTTGTTCTAAATATACTAATTTATTTAGAAAAAGCGTTCTCAATTTTTTCCCCTTGAATTGATATAATATTCTGTGGAAGAAGAAAATCAAGTGAGTAACGTTAATTTAAAAAAAAAATTCAACACTTTTTTAAGATTTTTTCACTCCTTAAAACATTAAAGTGATCTTCTGCCATAAATTATTTCAGTCTTTTATAACGTTAAATATATTTTTTGGGGAAAAAATACAAATCAGTTTAATTGTAGATTACGAATGGAAAAATCATATCATATTTACACAATTTACATGGTTCAAAATGTAAATATAAACAATTTATTTTAAAATTAAAAAACCCTTAATTTATAGAAAAATTCTGGTTTTGCACATTTTGGATAATTTAAATATTAGTTTAGTGCAAGCAACATATGTAAAACTAAAATATTTTCTATCGCTCAGATCACCTTTTTTTAGACAACATATAGTTCAATATTATTGCATCAGTTATAATACGGTTATCAATATAGCAAAATGAAATGGCTAGCTTATGTTATAATAAATAATTAATCGGGATAGATTATTATTTATACAGCAATATAAAATATTTATATGTCCTTCAACAAATATTAATTCTTTAAAAACTAAATATTTTTAGTTTTTTAAAAACTAAATATTTCTAGAATTTAGAATAATTTTATGAAATTTTAATACTGAGCAAACAAGGCTTTGATTTTACTCATGAATTGCAAATTTAATTTTCTACTTTAATTTACAACTTATAACTAATTTTATTTTAAATGCACTGTGCTCTATTTGCTTACATTAATACTTATATAACAAACTTGCATAACTATTTTTTGTGCTTTGACCTTAACAGATGGGTCTTCATGAATTTAATACTGCAATAATTAATGATTTTAGTTTGTTTGCAGTTAATTGAGGCTCGAATTTCTTATAATCTTTACCGCACTAATAGTCAGTAAAAATATTTTTTTCGTTATTAAATTATTAATTTTTCCCCTTTAAACTGACCACTTTACACTTACAATAGGGATTCAAACCATTTCATACATTCATGCATTTTTTGCATTCATTTCATGCATTTCTTCAATTACGTCTTCATATAAAAATCTATTCGATTTGTCTGAAGTTGAAATGATTTCTTAGGAAGAGAAACGATTATCTAGTGCCAAATAGGAAAATCTCCTTCCCAATAATAATTAATCTGAAAGAACATTTTTATGCAGAAAAGTGGCACTTTTCTGATTTAAAAAATCATTTTTAAAGAGAATAATTGATCAAAGAAATATTTCTATGTAGAACGTTGAACTCCAAAAAAGAATGTGAGGATAAACAATGCAGATATGATTGCAAAAGCGGGCCGACAGATGGCGCCGCTTCCAGTATTGCAGCCATCCTCTTTGCAACAAGTCACGCAGTCGTACTCCTCTCGACTCCGATCGCAGTGATCGAGACCCAGGCCTGACGCTTGTGATGCATCTCTTAAAGAACAAGGTGCAAGTGCGCATGTTTTTCGAACCCAGGCCTCTTCTCCCTCTGAAAAGGAAAGTTTCCAGAATTAATTAGATTTAAAAAGTCGGTTTAAATAAATACATCTACACAAATAATTATGGCGCTTCATAATTATGGTAAATAACATTTATCATAATTAGGAAGTAATTACTACCAAATATTATTTAAACTAGCTAATATAGCTAAACTTTTCCAGCTAATATGGCAGATTTAATATGTTTAAATAGAAAATGCAAGCCAATCCAATTATCAAAATGTGATAGCAACAAATTTCTATTAGT
>JAOUZG010006182.1:0-23603 GCA_026289955.1 Argiope argentata
ATCTTGTTTTTTTTTCCTTCATAAAAATATTGGAGCGTATTTTTTTTTAAATTTTATATTAGCATGTTATATTTTAAATCTTGTATTGTTTCCATTCAGTAAAGGAAAAGGTTAAAAAGGTTTTAATTTCTCTTAACCCTTTGCAGTCCGTAAAATAATTAGATGCAAAATTATTCACCTAATACAAAGATTTGTCTATTGCTATGAAAATTAATATACATAATTTCTTTAAGTCGTATTTCTTTGAAAAATTAATCTACATCTCAACCATTATGTAGGTGCTTTTAGCAGATACATTTGAAAAATGAATAAATAGAATGTCAAAATGATGCACCGTCTTGAAGAGTATTTCAGAGGCACCATCGGAGTGCGGAGGGTTAATAGTTACTTTTAGTTGTTCGTCGGAGATATTGATTAAATTTTCAGTTAAATAATTTAGATAAAATTCACGTACATGATTCTTCAAACTATCACAATTAAAGCCGTGTTATTTTAATAGTCCTACATATATTCTGCTCTTTGTATACATGAATTTATGAATTAATTGGGATCAGTTTCATGATATCATAGTTTATTATATTCGGTTTATCTATTTTCTAAATTTTTAGGTGCATAACAACACTTTTTTATTTGTCGTATAAATTACATGTATATTAAAAAGAGTCCTTTGGATTTAAGCAATAGAAAAAAAATCATTATATATATTCGATGAAATAATGATAAATATTGTGTGGAAATATACTTGAAAATATATTTAAAAGTTAATTATATCTAATCTAAAGAATTTTACAACAATTAAAATGACATTTTTGAAAATATTTTTTTATACCTTTAAAGAAGTGTAAACATTTTTTTCCAGCAATTATCACGATTGAACATCGAAATCTTACTTATTTTTTAATTAATCAAAATTTTCAAAAAGAAAAACCGTTCCGATGTGTACATTCCCATCCTACAAAATATACCTGGGGAAAAATGGATAGTTCTTGGTCTATAGAACATCAATGCATCACGCACACACGCCGTCATACGAACACATTCATTCCTTTTCATTTTAAATCGGGATTTTTTTTCTTCTTCCTCGCTTCAAGTGTATGTAAAATTTTAGACCCAATATGCAAACATCATATTGTAATTTCAATTTAATTAATATTTTAAAGTTTGTTTCCAAAAATCAATCCATGTTTCAATACTTTTAATTAGACATTGATTATTTCCAACCTTTTCAATTAGAAATTAAGTCCACATTTCTGCTTTAATGAATAAAAATATCTTAAAATGCAGATCAATATTCATTTGAATAATAGCTAAAGAGCTATGATATGGAAATTTTCAAAATTTTAAATATTAGAAAATTAAAATTAAAATGCAATGTACCTAAATAACATTTACGATTTTTTAAAGCTACGAAGAGAAATTATTTTAGTGGAATTTTTCTGAAAATAAAGAAGTAGTAGCAACAATAAAAAAAACTGGACATTTTGTAAAATTAAAAAATAAATTAATTAAGAAGCATTTTTCATTTAAAATAAGACTAAAATGAATAAATTTTCAATTTAATAAAATAAATAAATTTTTTTTAAACATCAAGGAAATGTTTGTAAAATTATCACATTTTTATAAATGTGTAGCATTTGCTTCAATCCTTGCTCAACACTATTAAGTTATTTTATATGAACACCCCATTTTTAGAGCAAAGTGTATAGCTATTTTGGAACGAATTTCATAATTTTGAACCTCAATCAGATAACGAGGATGGCGCTTGAGCTGGAGTTCTATCGCCAAACTTTCACACCACACCAGCTGGAGGCCGTTCGGGCCCATCGGATTTAGAGTTCTACAGACTCGCTTATATACTAGTTCTTTGGCGGAATCGAACTCGAAGCTCTCCGGTTTAAGAGTCCTTACCGCCAGGCCACCGCAGCTCTCAAAGCCATCAAAGAAATTACTAAATTTAATTGATTAAATCGGAAGCAATGTATTAAAACTTTGATTTGGTAATATCAAAAAGTACTTTTATAGATCCAAACAAAATGAAATATAATTATAATTATTGTTATTAAATATAATAAATATTTATATTCCTTTCAAATGGGAATATATATTAATTTCTAATGGCCAATAATCTATTTATTGAATACGGATTTGAGTAGACATCCCCATGTAAAAAATATCGTATCATTTTTGTAAGATTTAGTAGCATTTTTTACTTAGATACTAAAAATGTTTCTGTAATTAAAATTTGTAACCGGAAAAAACCTGAAAATATTTAAATCGATGATGTTCAGTTTATATATAGTGGCTTATAACAGAATTTCAAATTGAATTTTCAAGCCTTTCTTCGTAGCATATTCGTAGAAAAAATTATTTAGCGGATTAAGAATACGTGAGAAAATGCGATTTCACCTAATCGGATTTTATCTCAGCCCATCTGTAATCATTCATCCGATCTTTCGAAATAGAAAAAGAATTAATAAGCACACAAAAATGCAAAAAAAGCCGTGAAACTGTACCTTGATCACCAGGTTGAGACGAAAAAGAGATCTCAAAGGCGTCGTAAGATCTCCAAAATCCCATAAATCGTAATTTCGGAAGCGGAGGTGGCTCATGTTAATCATCTGGATTTGGGCAATAGGAGCAGGCGAATCCATTATCTATTTCATTTGAACCCTCAGCGCGCAAAACAATTTCAGAGTCATTTTACGAGTTTCTAATCCGTGGTTCAAACCGCTGGTTATCAATTTACATGCTAATGCGAAGACATTCAAAGACGAAGTGTTTATTTTTGAGTTTAAATGACCATTCTACTGAGCAAATAACCGAAATGCCAGCGATTAAATGAGGGTGAACATATTTGCTTTTGTATTATGTATCTAAAAAGGAAGATAGCAGTAATGCTGCTACGCTATAATGATTACATAGAATTCGGCTATCTTCTTCCTTGTTTTTACAAATTATTTGACGTTTGGAAATTCAAATTTTACAGCTAGAAACCCTTAAGAAGTATTTAGTTACTTTGAAAACAAACATAATTATATTTTCGTTATGTAATGTGGTTATCGTGTCGGCTCATCAACAGTTTTCCGAAACGTAAAAATATCCAAAAGACCTCACTCTTTCTATTCTGTATTTACATCTGAACTTTATGCAATACTAGCCGCCTTTGGCGACCAGTCGGTTCGCCAGTATTAATGCTCGCTAAAATTTTCATAAAATATTTTATGTAGCTGTGTCTCATAACAGGTTTTTCACCAAAATATTTTTAAACCAAACAAATTTTGATAATCATATGATTCATTTATAGTATTATTTTCTTCAGATGTTCTGTTCACTGTACTACTCATCTTTCTCTTTCTATCCGAGCAATGATGGTCCCGGGATTGATATTTTACTTAAATGGTGGATGGAAAGGTCTAAAATTCTGTTCTTATAGAATAATGAGATTCAAATTTTCATAAATGTAAACACACTAAACAAAGACACACTTGGTTTTCAAGAGATGTGAAAGTTTAAAAACAGCTTGGAAAATGCCGCGCACAAAGGAAATAATGGTGACACACACACACACCCTTCTTTTTTTTCTATCCTTTTTTTCTTCACTACGTTTCTTTTTACAAACCTTTTTTTCGCTGTTTTTTTTTTCTTTCTTCCCTGTCAAGACTTTATTTTGAGCAGGCATGGATTAAATATCCATACAGACTAATAATAAAAGCAACTATTTTCTTTCTTTTTTAAACATCCCGTTATCTATGAATGAAAATCAACTGACTTCGCGTATTTCTTTCTAAACAAATTATAATTTATTACTTCCCGCTATCAAACTCAGTTGGTGTGGGGGAAGGAAATGAAGATTTTTGGCGGGAAAATAAGAAAAGTATCGTTTTAACTATTTTCCAAGCTGTTTTTTTCATTTTTTCTCTCCATAAGAACCAGCCTCGTGTCTCAACGAAAATATTTTTTTAAAAAATTAGCCGAATCGGTCCAGCCGTTCTCTAGTTTTGCGCTTAGCAACGCATTTCGAGATCCATTTTTATTATTATAGATATCTAAGCCGTCTAAAAAGGGCAATGCCTTCCCCCTCTAAATTTTTTATAACAACTAATTCTAAAAGTAGTATTGCCGTTCTTAAGAATGTGTCAAAGAATGTGAAAGTTATCCCTGAGTTTTAAAGAGATTGCACATATATAATTCCCTCAAAAATAATTTTGCAATTAAATTCTGTTTGATTCCTGGCCATGTCGGAATTTGGGAAAATGAAACAAGGCCGAATAAAGCTCAACCCTGCGGAAAGAAAATTTTATTCCAATACCCGATGCATTACAAGTAATAAAAATAATTCGAATTAAATTCTGGAAATCTATGTAGGAAAAGCTATCTATGAATAAATTATTTCAAAAACAGCCATTTATCAAAGGTTTCAGATGTAAAATTTTGTCCAGGATGAAAAGTGCCATTATCTTGAGACTTCGAATAGGCCACACTTATTTGACCCCAAACATATTTTGCACTTTATCATGCGCCGCTTTGTAATAGATGCAATTGTGTTTTAACGGTTAAGCATATTCTATGTGAATGATAAGATTTTAGTTCACAATGAGAAGTTCATTTTGAAACGACTGTTTTAATTTAAATGGCATTTTAAATGACAATCTTCATTCAAATATTTTTACATTTAAAAATTATATTCAGATTTTAAATCAGATTTAATCGTATCTTTTTTCTTAGAATGCTTTAAATTTCAACACGAAATTCATGTTTAACAAACGTTTGGCGCAGAATGATCAAATTTGGTCCTTGCGCCACAAAATCAAACCAACCAGATATATTTAAGTGATTGCGTTTTTGAATCATCGCGTTTATTTCGAGTTCAAGAAATTGCGGATTGACATACAGTCAACACGTTGTTAGATTTGACTCAAAATTTGATAGATGTCTACATTACAGATTTAAATCTCGGAATCGAATTTTATCTATCTAGTTCTCTTCGTTTTGTGATTATTGTGTTAATTTATAGTTAAACAGTCAGAAAGACATAATTTCTTTGAGTGGAATTTTGTTAAAATTTGATAGAAAACTTCTAATTTCATTTAAAGACCGTATACTAAATTTCATTAATCTAGCTTGAGTTATCTTTTTAACAGAGAGACAGATAGATATTTTCCAAAAACGTGATTTTCGTACTAAGGGTGGTTTAAAACGTGGAGATTCGTCAAAATCTGATATTCGACATTTTTGACGATTGTTGCATTTCCTTTATATTAAGTATATGAGAAAGTAATAAATAAAATTCTTAAAACTTTCTTTACATAGAAAAGAAGGACAGAAATGCTTCTTTTATAACACTTCTATTCAATCCGTATTGTAGTACTTTATCACTGCCTATCAATAATGAAGTTTTAGGAAACTGCAATACTCTTGATTAAAGTTTTTCTCGAATTCCTCTGATTTCATATTTGGAATTTTTTTTCGGATGAACATAAGTTGCCCGATATAATTCTACAATCAGTTTAGAAGACTTTCCACATAAATCCCCTGACACTTGGACCTGTGTATCTCTAGCGCATATACGAAACACAGAACTCATCAAATTTTAAAATTTTATCTGCAATTCTGTATGGAATAATTAGTACAGGAAGATCTTCACTTATCGCAAACCAGCTTCTACCATTCATGAATACTGATTTTAGGTTTGAATATAGACATACTGACTCACGTTTCACTTTCTTCTTACGTCCATAGTTCCAAAATTCATAGCAGTTAAATAATCTTCTTGTGGTGATCTTCCTTTCACCAAGATAACTTCATAATTTAAGCTGAACCTTCGTTCCAGCGATTTAATCATGCGATGCACGAGCTAAGTATATTTTTTCAAGTCCGGGTCATCAATATAGATGTGTATCCAAATATCCAATTCAATAACGGCGTAAAAAATAAAATTACACACTAAGAATTTTTCTTTGCTACTTAATAATACTCACACACAGTCCATGCATATATCCGTCCTGTTGTTCAAAATTTACAGCAGTTAAATAATCTTCATGTGGTGATCCTCCTTTCATTAAGATGACTTCGTAGTTAAAGCTGAATAATCGATCCGACGGATTAGTCACGCGATGCACGAGGTAAGTATATTTTTTCAAGTCCAGTCACCAATATTGATGTTTATACAAATATTCAATTCAATAACGGTGTAAAAAATAAAATTTTAATTAAAAAATTAGACATTAAGAAATTTTTCTACTTAATAACACACACACACACACACACAATTAAACCACGATATCATTATGGTGAAAACATTATCACCGCAGAAAGAAAGGTATTGTTACGCAAAATAAAATGATCATACTAGAAATTACTAAAAAGCTAAAACATTAATAATGATCTGAATCTGTGAAATTTTGTATATTTTTTAATATTCTAATTTTCAATTGAATGATATATCTCTGAGAATAATTATTCAAGATAAAACTAGTTGAGAATCTTGTTTAAATGCTTATAATATCTCAAAATGATTTTGATATTTTAAAGCTTGGATTTTTGGTAATCGAAAATGATTCTATGTTTGAATAAATTTAGAAAAACTATGCATTATTATTTACGTTCAGTTTTGTAAAATTTTGAGGTTTAATATAATTGAAGTTGTTCATTCTAAATACTAAAGGATGATGTTAACAAAGATTAATTGTTGAAAATCTAAAAGATTCCTAGCATGTTTCTCCAAAAATGGTATTTTGCCTTTAAAAGTAAAGATTATTTTTCATATTATGAAACTTCACATTAGTCTAAGAATTATCTGGAAGACAGTATATTATCTTATTTTAATGGACAAATAACAACAAATTTGTTTTTTTTCGCAATGTTTTCCTTTTTATCAATGGGAAAAGGGAATGTTGTGTCGATAAAAGATTTATGGCCTTTTAGATATTATTGTTTAAAAGATAATTTCAAAAGAGAAAAAGAAATATTTTTTTTTTTTCGAAACTCCTTGAGTGAAAAATTTGTTTCGAAATTCAAGCACATTTCCAGAGCAACAACCGAGGGAAAATGTTTGAGATAGCTGTGAAAAAAAATGAAAATAAAATGCTGATAACTTCGACCAGCCAAATACACTCTAGGATATGTAGTCAGTTGTTGAAAAAAATTGTGAAATTAGAAAAAATTAAATTAAAAATTTAAGCTTTGATTTTTTTAAAGTTTTTCATCGGTTTTAGAGATATTATTATATAAATAAAATATTTATCAACTGTTTCATGTTAAAAATTTGCTAATACAATCCAATTGTGGTGAATAATTGTTTACTTTCCCCCTGTGCCGGGATGTCCTGGTTGGTAAAGCATTAGACTCATACTCCTAAGGTTACGAGTTCGAAACTCACCGGCCAAAAGATTCCCCGAGTGTGTGGCTATTGGCGCTTGTTAAATCTGTTCGTGGTCGCGAAGTCCTCCATGTCGAGAGTAATACCACTGGGGGCACTGGGCCAGAGGTGATCGTTCTCTGTTCCAGGTCTAAATTACGATCTGAGATGAGTGAATGAGTTTGCATGAATGAAGTCCGCCCCCTTAAAAGGGTTGTGACGTGTCAGTAGCTAAGTCGCCCTCTTGGCCCTAGATGGCGCTACTTGTAAAACAAGAGACGTATATCTCCGGCTTAAAATCTGCTGATGTATCAGCGGGGCTTGCCCATGGCAAGTGCCGCAAGTAACAACAACAACAAGTTTCCTCCTTTGAAGGTATCACACAAGAGAATGAGTAAGTAGATTCTCGCTCCTTTTATGGGTATAGTAATGGTAAAAGGCCTTGAGCATACTTTTTATGAGATAGTTTAAATCCTAAAGACTTCATTCTAGGTGCCTCGAACTGTGAGTCTTAAATTTAGTATCTCAATGTATCATAACATCAACACAGATGTCATGACACGTTGATGTCTGTCTGTGTTTCGTTGATATTAGAAGTCCCAGCAAAGCATGGGTAGCTTCTGTGGTGTTGATTGCACTCTGGAAAATCTGTTCTATTTAACGTCGACTGTTTCTATGCAATGGCAACTAAACAAGTAATATAAAAAAATTTAATCCATTCCTACTTAGGTCAACAGAGATAAATTTTATTTTATTTACTTTTTATTAAGTAATTACAATTAATATACATATGTATATGCATACGACAGAATCACAATATTAAGTGGAAATATAGAAAGCGAATTTCTTAACAATTTTTCATTCTCCTTCTCGGCACGTAGCTCAATCTTAAGGTTAGGTAGAAGAAGTGACTATAAAATTGATGACAAATATTTTAAGTAGGGAAATTAGAATTGAGCCTAAAGCGTAAAATTTCTTCAATTTTATTTTTGAGAAGAATTATACATTCTAACTACTAAGCCATAACTGCTAACTCACTCTTGAGAATCATTCGGATAAAACGTATAATTAAAAAAAATTTCGATTTTTGCAAGAATTGAACCTTTATGTGAAAAATACTGAAATCCTCGCTTTTTACCGATTGAGTTGCTGCCCGTTGACTTCAATTTTTATTAAAAACTTCCAAAATTCTATTTAAAGTATTTAATAATTAATTAAATTTAATTAATGAGTTGGTATTTGAAAAAACTATATGAAGAGTGGATGATTATGTAGAATGATGATGATATGGAGTGTTATCCACTACAAACTTAAAAAGATTAAAATGAAATCTGCTATGCATATTTCAATGTATCATGCCATAACATAATTTCTTGAACGGTCAAGCACCGTGTGCTCGAGCAAGTTAAAATTATATTTTTATCCGTTTTGTCTTTTTCATTGAATGAGTCACTTTAGTATTGTCAACGATCCAAAAACACTTTGTCTCGCATTGATTGTTTAAAAAAATATCACATTTCCTATCTATCTCATTTAGTATAATCCCGTGCTCAAAATGACATTCTTCTAGATTTTATTTGCTGTAGTCATTCATTTATTTTTTAAAAAATCAGAGCTTTTGTAAATGCAATGACAACGCGTTATTAAAAGCTGATTTTTTGAGATGCTCGTTCAGATAATAATTTTTTTATTTTTCTCCTATGGATTTTTGTAACGCCAAAATCCTTATCAGAAAAACAACATCATGCTCTGACATGATAATGAAATGAAATCGAAGATCACATATTACACGTTATCATGTGAGAACAGTATCATTTTTAAATCATTATTTGACTTAATTAATTTAAGTCATTACCCAATCTAAACTGGTTTGAAAAAGCAATACTGATAAAAGTAGACAAGCGCTTCTGCTTTCTAACAAGCATATATAATAATAATGCGATACTGGTAAAAGCAGGTATAAACAAATCGTAAGAAAAAAGGAAAGTAAAAGGGAAAACATAATCTTTATTTTTTTATCTTAAATTTCGGAGGCATCAAAACCTCCTCACCAAAATGACTTTATATTCTCACATAATAATAAGCCGGCGTCCTGCCGTTTCTTCTCTTAATCTGGGCTTCCCGAGTTCGAATCACCGTCAAGGTATGGTTGTTTTGTGTTCTATCTGTGAGGTTTGTAAATGTGCCCTCCTGTAAAAGGGGGCTATGCAAGCGAATGAGATAAGCTTTTATAGTCTTCATATAAGCTAGAAAGGATACTTCTGCCCTCCGGTGCTCTGGGGTCCATGCCCTAAGAAGCTACTGCACTCTTTCTTCTGTTGTAAAAGGACACACTATCATCTTCATCATCACATGATAATAACTTCACTAACTGAATGTTTATACCTCATTGAGCTAGATTATACTAATACTGATTACAGGATATAATATTTTACACGTTTTTTAAAATCGATATTAGTCCAATATACAGATCATGTGGGTAGCTGGGGCTTTCTGTACCCAAAACGATCAATTCATAAACGGAAAAAATTTCTGAAGTCATACGAATTTTAAGGAACGTGATTTACTTGACACACGTGTTAAATAAACAATTGCCGAGAGATACACTGTATAAACCTAGAAAATCACGTCACCGATGTGAAAGTGTTTGTACGAAATTATGCCTTAGGAAAGTGCGTAATCAGAGAACTTTCTATCTCATACTTGTCTAAGTTCAAGGACTTACTGACAGGTTATTCACACACATGTGCATATCGGGAAAAGTACATTTAAAAAAAAACGAAGGGCGTTTTATGTCTTTTGGTTGACAGACACAAACGAATGACGTCAACGAGCGCGGAAACACGACAAAAAGAACTGAAGATGAAGTGGAAAATTTCGTACTAGATGACATTCGAGTGGTTTTTAATCAAGTCTGGAAGATATGAAATCTTTGATGTGTGTGTACTTAGAGCATCTGCGAGGCTTAATCTATTTTCAGTGGCATGTGACAGTTATAGATCAAGCGAAAAGACCATTGTTATATTTTGAGTTATTCATTATCTTCTGATATCATATTGAATAATATTGACTAATCTTACTTTGTATATAAACTGCGTTGTGGAAGAGTATCTGCAATGTTCCTTGTATCTATTTTTTGTTTTGTTCTACATATTTTATATAATACAAGTATGCTTGGTTTTTCCAACAAGAATAACAACATTTATTTCCTGTTGGACACTTATAAAGGGTCTGTATTTAATTGATTTCATTCTGGAACACTCTATGGCAGCGGTTCCCAAAGGTGACTAAACTCCCACACATCTGACAAAAATTTAAAAAAATTACGACTCACCTATTGGCTGCTTTAGAGAAAAGGGGGCATAAATACATGGTTATACTCAGTCGTGAGTTGCGGAATTATTTAAATTGTACTGTAGTTCCAAAAACAGTCGTTATGGAAAAAGTGTTACTAATATCAACGAGAATCAATTATCTGTTAAAAAAAGAAAAAAAACTTACATTTATTTATATTTTTTATTTAATTCTTAAATAATTTACAAATAATTTATTTTAATGGGAAGAATGTATTTGTTTTCTATTTTTTGTCATTACATTTTTAGCATCAATTTCAATTCTAATTACTTTTAATCGCAATGAGTTCGATACGTGCAATTTATTTGGGTATTTAGTTTTAATGTTGACCATAGCCGAAAATCCGGCCACGCATTTATGAAGTAATGAAGGGGAGGGGGATTTTCATAACTTCAAACAGGCAATGATAGTTCCCAGGTACCAGGTTTCACCCTTCCTTCTCACACGGCAACGCATCCCCTGCCCGCACTTGCCGTCTCGCACACAGTCGTCAACAAACAGATATTATGAATAGAGGGGGCAAACTATACGATTGCCTGTAAGTGAAAGCATCCGCTCGGTAAAAAGATAAAGTAATCTCGTGGATGCGTTCTGCTGAAAGAAGTTCTAACCCGTCCTACATTTCAGGGGCCCCTCAATATTTGCTAGGGACCCACCAGTGGGTCGCGACCCATAGTTTGGGAACTCATGCTCTATGGGCAGAGAGGTTCAACTGAAAGATGAACGAGAAAATATTAAATTCTTCTTACAAATTTAGGACTTCTGTCATTTTACAATGACGTTAAGAAGACAGTAATCAACATATTGTCACGAAGACTCAATTAAAGACACGGATAGTTAGAAACAATTGCGTTTATTAGCACCAATCAACTCGCTGGAGAACAGAATGAAGAACTGAGAAGAACTCGGCTTTTATACATCTGGAGAATATTCGAGAATCATCTCGCTCGAATGGTAAAGAATGTTCTGGAATCATCTCGATTTTAGAGAAACAATTAGAACAATTTTGAATAAAAAAAAATCCAGCCTTTGGATTAAATGTGCTGGCCTGGAATCGAAGCAGAGACCAAGGGATTCACAGTCCAATACTCTGCCAATCGAGCCATGGGGAATCATAGCAGCCTTTCTTTTTGCTGTAATATGACGGAAACTAATGATGATGAAAAACTGAAATATTCATATAAGCATTTTATTGGTTGTTACCTTTTCTGGAAAGTTGTATAAAAATTTAATTTTTTAAAATTCTTTATTATTGTTTTATATGGCAGCAAAAATGTTTTCATAGAATTACCAATTAAATTTATGAAACTTTGTAAATTTTGCAATATTTAGGTAATAAAAGCTTTATCGACTTTTCTGGGATACCTATACTATTTATGCTGTCATAAGTGATTGTAATGAAACTCTTAAGAACCTAATCATTTGCCTTTTATAAAATGTTATTATTTTTAGCGTATTAAGTATCAGTATTATTATAATAATTATAACTAATAGAATATAAATATTTCACAGATTTCTTCATTTGACACCAAGATTGACAACACCTTGAGTAGGCGTCCTGGCACAGAGACAGCGCGTCTTCCTTTTTGATTAGTCCCGTGAAGGGCACGTTTAAAATTCAAGTCCCGGATAGGGTATGTTTCTTCTTCTGTGTTCTATCTGTGAGATGTGCGAATGTGCCCCTCTGTAAAAAGAGGATGTGCAAGCGAATGCGATGTGTGTAGTTAAAGTCCTACTCTTGACCCTAGTTGACTTTACTTCAATCAAGATACGCTTATTTCGGTTTAAATCCGCTGATACGTTAGGGGGCTTGTCCATGGGAAGTGACATTAGTAACAACAACAAAAACATCTTGCAAATACACAATTTCCCCTCTGTCCCATTGAAGAACCGCTTAAGAGACAATCTGTGAGAGTAAATTTAAATTTGTGACAACTTTTTCTTCTAAGCTCTGATTATAAGACAGCAACTGTTTAGGAAAAGAAATCTATAAATGTCACATCAGAAATTTTTAACAAAACCTAAACGTAAGTATTTCAATTTTTAATTCATTTTTCTGAATTTATTATCTACTATTTTCGAAGTTAGTTTGATAACTAGTAATTTGATAGCTTTAGTTTGTATTAATGAGTGTCATCTATTCCATTTTCACGTAAAAATAAGTTTTGCAAAGTTTTTATACTTTCTAAAATTTGCAATTTTTGAATTTACGTTATTTCTTTTTTATGCAAGAGAACCGAAAGTTCAATTTTTTATTGATTCGTTTATTTTTTACTATGATAAGGAAATTTTTGCACTAATAAGCGTATTCTGCATTATGATTTCTTTCAGTAGGACATTATTTAGTTTCAGACTCTTATTTTGATTGATTTCCGTAGATTCCATATTACAGATTTACGGATTGAAGAAAAAATCAAACAATATTTAAATGAAAAGCGTATACTTATAATAAAAATGAATGTGTGCGCGTGTGTTAACGCAAATCAAACCGTTTGACTTACAGCTACAAATTTCGGAAAATGTATTTCTTGGAGGTTTATGTTCCTCGATAAGGCTTGATCTCAGATGATTGGAACGTAAGACTGTTAACATAATTTTAATAAAATGATACATAGGAACGAATAATTTTACAAAATTTGGGCATCATCATTGTTTTTTGAATAACATTTATTGATTGAAATGAAATAAAATAATATTTACCGAAACTAAATCTTTTTGAAGATAAAATTGAATTTTATGTTGAATCAAAATTTTTCTTATTGTATAATTCTTGGAAATATTGCATACATTATTAAAAATGTATTCTGTGTTACACATAAGATTACAATGAAATGGGATTAATTCTTCTGTTATCATATTTATAAAACTTTTGACTCGGTTTAACAAAAATAGTTTTCGTATTTATTGAAGTTTTATCTAATTTATCCCATTTCCCATTCATTTTCCATTTAAAATTCAAATTTAAATCCTACTCAAATTCAAATTAGAGAGTATATATCTAGTACAATGTACTTATAGTCAGTGTACGTGCAGTAATACATATAGTAGTGTCTCTGAAAGCAACTAGCTTTTATAATTTTGGGTTCATGTGTAGTTATCAGGCTGTAGCTAGTGAAGGTCGCGGTACGTACCTGCGACGATCGGGCCTGTAGCCGAGTATCATACTGATCAAGCAAAAGGGACCCTTCAGCTCGAAGGATATTATTTGGCTTATAAGGCTGACGCTACAGTACTCCCCCACCAGTGAGTCAGAAGAGAGACGAACGATTTTGGAAGCGCCAAGCGTATGGCGAGCATGCGAGTTCGTTGGTGCGTCGAGTTAGCAACGGCTTTTTTTTGGTGCGTCGAGTTAGCAACGGCTTTTTTTTGGTGCGTCGAGTAAGAGACGGCTTTGATGCGTTGAGTTAGCGACAGCTTTGTTAGCTGGTAGATGGCGCCAGGAGTGTAGCAGAAAGTTGCGTTGTCAAGGTCACCAATGTAGCTAGTGAAGGTCGCGGTACGAACCTGCGACGTTTGGGCCTGTAGCCGAGTATCATACTGATCAAGCAAAAGGGGCCCTTCAGCTCGAAGGATATTATTTGGCTTATAGGGCTGACGCTACAAATCTATTTCAAACGGCACTTTTCATCAGGTATTCTTGAACACTATTTATTATGATAAAGGAAACATAAAAACTCAACTGAAACTTTTTTAAATGATCAATCCTGAGTGAAGTCAGCATCTACTTCAATAATAGCTTTCCCATTTGCTTCGAAAAGGGTCGATTCCACGGGCAAAGAGGTGACTGTTCTTGGAGGCAATCCATGCTTTGGCATCCACCACTAAGATATTGAAATCATCTTAACCTTGGTTCGTTTGTCTGTGTTTCAGCCACCGATTGGCCTGGTAGTCAATAGGCGCTTCTGCGGTAGAATATGGCGGATGTGGAAGTAGTTCCCAGGTCTTCGCGATGCATTCAACACGTCACTCAACATGTGACAGCGCATTATCGTGAAAGAAAACGATTATTCTAACATGACGAATATGAGTATGATTATCGAAATGCATTTTTAAGTCCTAAAAGTAGAAAAATACTTTCATTCATAATTTTATAAAACGTTGTAAATTTTTATTAAAATATATCAAGTCAAAGAAACTCTTGTTAATTATGCACCATCCCAATATAGGAATTGGGCAATTGAACGCTATTCACAAGGCCTATCAGGAGCTTTTAATACTTTATTTTTGCTTTTACTTTAATATTATTGATCACGCTTTAATGTAAGAAATATTTTAAAAAACAAACAAAGAAAGAAAAAAAAAGAATAATCTGGAAATCAAATAATTATCTTTATGTCACTTTTTTAAAATCAAAATGAGGAAAATCTGGAATTCATCTTTAGAAAACAACATTTCAAAAATGACATCTTCCTTTATATGAAGTATGTCTTTCTCTAGAAATAAAGAATGGAGATATTTTGTTTCCTCTTTAGCATAAGAGAAAGAGATTAAGCATAATTTAGATGCAATTTAAAGGTATTAAAACTTTCTTTTTCAAAAATTATGACACTGTGATTCAGAACCGGTGATATAACGATTGATCAAAAATGAGACCTGATATATAGTTTTTCGACTCTTTGTTACTTAGATTGCACTATCACAAGACAAAAACATCAATAAGGGAAATAATTAGAAAGGAAAAATCTCCAGTATTGCTTAATTTACAATAAATATTGCTTTTAAAAAATACACGAAGATTATTTTCCTGTAAATGAAGTGATTTTAAATCTTATCAAATGACAACAACAGAAGCAGAGACAGCATCTGTCACAAACTTCTTTATTACACCAACAGGAAGACCTCTGACCAAAGAGAATTCATGCTATACAAACATACTAACGTATTTGATGCAAGTAATTGATTTTATGCTTTGAAGAGTTTTAGGTGCCGGTGTCCTGGTGCAGAGGTAGCACGTATTTCTCGTGATCTGGGAGTTTCGGTTTCGAGTCTCGGTTAGGGCATGGTTGTTCTTCTTTGTGCTATCTGTGAGGTTTGTGAATGTGTCCGTCTCTGTAAAAAGGGGCTGCGTAAGCAAATGTGATGAGTGTATAGCTAAGACGTACTCTTAGCCCTAGTTGGCGCTACTTCAGAAACAAGAGACGCTCATTCGGCTTAAAATCCCTGGTTCGGCAATGGCAAGTGCCATTAATTACAACAACTTTAGCTTCCTGTTCTTAAGTCATTGTAGCAGTTCTTGTCACAAGGAATTAGTTTACTATAAAACAACTAGAAAAATTTTAAAAAATCACTTAGACTATATTCAAATATGTTCTTTATGTAGAATATGAGACTTATAATTCCTTTCCGAGAAAATGCCTAAACAAACGCAAAAACAGATAAACGTTATTAAAGAGACAATAAATCTCTTTTTTAAAAAGACGATTATTGTAAAAAAAACGTCCATGTATAGACATGGAGGATAATGCTTTAATGCTGAGGTTCTTAACCTCTACTAGGGTTATTTCTGCTTTGAATAAATGTATGGAATTCTTTCAAATAATAAGAGATATCTAATTTAAAAGAATTGGTGAGAAAAATGGAAGAACGAAAAACTATGTTATATCTTAATTATTCGTTACTTAGATGAGGACTTATGCCTTGTTAAAAATTTTGGATAATAACTTTTGAAGAATCTTTGAAGGATTAAAATATCTAACCGCTTTAAATGAAAAAAAAGAAAGGAACAAAAGGTATTTTTTCCATATAACTATTCTAAAGGGATTAAGTAATTCAATAAACATTTTTTTTTTGTATTTCTTTAAAAAAATAGAATTATTTTCTCGATGAAATGTTTCTTAGACTCCCTTTAAAAATGATTTCATTCGTTACTATTAATTTCACAAAACAATTACTATGCCTAATAACGCAATAAAATTAGAAACTAGAAATTCTGAAATTTAAGAATACACAGAGTTTTTAAAGAAATGAGTTTCTCACCTCAAAACGCTCTAGAATGTGTTCTGTTGATCCAAGTTGGATAATTTCTGTAACAACTAATCCCTTATAATGATTTTCGACGTAATCCTGAATAACGAATATAATATAATAAATAACACTTAAATACTTGAACATCATTACTCTGCATTTGTTTATATTGAAATGTATAAAAGTGAAGATAAGATTGCTTGCAATGTATATGCAATTCAAAAGGATTCGATCAATTTTGAAGATAGATTAGACAAATTTAACAATATCGAGAAAAAAATTATATTAAAATGATCTGATGGGTTTTTGATGAATGTAGTTCAACAAACTGAATAATGAAAAGCAACAACTTATCTTATGAAAATTCTAGAAATCACAAAGGTAACAAAACTCAGTTCAGATATATATAAAGATCAGCACATGTAGAAAATAACCGCATAAATAAACATATTCATGAATTAAATAACTTTAACCACATTATCACCAGCACTTAATATATGCGGTTTAACAGCTCGTACTTCTAACATTCTAAAGAGATATTAACTCGTTTAAGTCATTCATAGTTTTCCAGTTGGACATGATATGACAAGGAATTCTTTAGCAGAATCTTCAGATCTCGTTTTTTTATAAAGGTAGCGCAATAACTCTTGTATTTCACAAAACATTCATTTTGTCCCGAAATAACTAGCAATTTTTTCATCGATTTCAGAGGCCAGTGAATTGGTATTTATAAACAAATCTTTGCTTTTAATTATAAAATTAACAGGGCAAAGAAGCAGTGTTACAGTTCGGTGTTTGGTTGACAGTTCGTAACACTGTAAGAAGTTTCAGCACTAGAGGGTGTTTTTAAAAATATATACTAATTTCAAAATTCTTTTCTATAATTATTCCCGTGAAAGTAAAATGGAACTGTTGATCAATGCTGAGATATTAGACATGAATTTAATGGGCAACTTATGGGAATGGGCAAATTATATGACACCTAGACTGAACATTATTTTCAAGCAAATGCGTGTAATACTTTGCACTTCTTACTAATTCGGTTGAACAATTGTATGAAGTTAGGCTTTTACAATTAATTCTTAATTTGTTTTGGAATGGTCAAACTTGATGTAGAAGATGCTATCAAAAATGTATTCTTTACATAAGATCCATTATTTCTTTAAACATTTTTATAAGCGGCGGTTTTCTTTAGTATTTCTACAACTCTTTCGTACTTGAAATTCTATTGCCCGGTTTTTATTTCTACTACTACAAAAGGAGAATATGACTGTCTCTCTCTGTGTGTATTGGTGCTCTGTTGCCCAGATCTTGACACTTGGAACTATTACACATATATAATGCACATATCATAAAAAAGTTGTAATAAGCACCTAAAGAATATATTTTTTAAATTTCTAATATATTAAAAATTAATAAAATTAATTACATAAAAATAATTAAAAGAATATTAAACGGAATTTGAAACGTTCTTTGATAAAGCCAAATGCAGCAATTTTTATATCATCTCAATCCAGTCCTTAATTTTAATACTTTTTTAAAAACATTTTAACTATATATTATAAAAATAACTTTCATTACTGTTAGGAAAAATAAATATATTTTATATTATTAATATGTTTCATTTTAAGGTATGATCTTTATTATATTTCCTAAATTTTTTTAATTATTTATTACAAATACGCTTTTAAAGTAAGCAATGTGTTAAATATTTTATAATTTGTACAGTTCTAAATTTTACAACTCTTTCTTGTAATATAATTTTATGTATAAAATTACAACATTGTACGCTTCCAATGAAAAATTTTGTTTCTTATAGTAGTGTACAAAACTCTTGATGAAAAAGCATACAAATATTCTCTAAAATGTTATAAAAATCGAAATACTTTTTGCGATATCATCTTTAAAATTCAGAAATTGAATGATTTCTTTTATTGCTTTTATACATGTAATAAATATGTTTCGAATCAGCTGGTGTTTAATAATTTTCTGTTTCAAATTAAAATTCCATTTTAGTTGAGAAATTTATTTTCAGAGAGTGAGAATAGGTTTATTGAAAGGCTTCTAAATTAAGCACATATTAAAAATCAGGAACTAAATTACTTTGTTAAGAAGATTAATAAGATGCAATTATGTACAACAGATTTGAAATTTTTTTTATAAGAATAGCCAGGCGAAACAATTGGTCGCTAAGGGTACTAGTAAGTAATAGGTATCATTTTCAATGCACATATACAAATCACAATTTTAATTTAATAGTATTGTAATTTTCTTTCTGATAACTCATAGATAAAGACAGATAATGTAATGATGAAAACAAAACATAAACAGTAATTGTGAGTTTATTAAAACATAATAATAGCCACAGAAACAACTACCTTTTCTTCATACTATACAGGACAAGATAAGAAGGAATTATTGTTTCCAACTAAATAGTTGTTATGAAATTCAAAACATACATACATAAGGGTTTAGTTTAATGATATTAACGTCCTATTGTAAAGCAACACTAGGGTTATTTCGGGATTGAACCACGTAATTTTGAACCATGATCAGATGACTAGGACGATATCTGAGCTGGCATCTCCCTTTCCATACCACACCAGCGTGTGTCCCTGACAGATTTAATAATATATTAAAATCATGCATGCTATTATCACGTCTTTTATATTTTTGCAATATTAAATATGAGACAGTGTTTTTAATCAATTGGACTAATTGGAAATAGAGAGACATACATGTTATGTTTTGGAAACGATCATCCCGTTCGTGTGCTGCTGAAGTTTGGACTGGGGTATAAATTCAGGTGTTGCCTTCGTCATCTGAACACGGCTAGAAATTACGAGGACCTCCTTAAATATTTCTAATGTTTTAAAAAATGAGATGTAAATTTATATAAACTAACTAAACTCGAAACAACTCTAAGAAGAGCGATTTAATTATCACATTGACTAAGACAACAAGGCAACATTTTCTATCTGTGTCAGCTGAACTTCATTCACCATTGTGGTTTCATGTTGCTGAGAATGTGCCTCCTCACAAAGATTATCTCTGACTTGCAACTCGTGTGCAGTTGCTATTGCTAAAATTGGCAACAGAAAATTTGATAAGAATTGCATTACAGATTTCTTGAGTACAGAGTAATATAGGGAAAACATATTGAGTATTTGCGCTATGTTTGCAATCAATCATTCAACGTATAAACTTTCGAAATATAAGTATTACAAGAAATTACTGTTTTGTAGTATAGTTTCGAATTTAGGGAATTTATTTTGACTCGTGTATTTATCAGAGAAAATATGTAATCAACAAATAAATCAGCAACACTACTTTTGTAGATTTTATAGGTTACAGTTAAATTGGGAAATAAAGGAAATCTTAATGTTTCTATCTCCTAATGACTTATCTTTTGATTTTCGTATTTCTTAACTGTTCTGGTGTATTGTTCTAGCCATTTTTATATTACCTGGAGTATTGGTTGAGTTTGATTTCTATTCAGACTTTTATTCATACCTTGATATTAATGATTTCACCCGCCAAGTATTTTAGAGCTTTTAAATTAGGATGGAAATGGAATTAGTTCTATTTTCATTGTTTCAAAGAAAACTTCTTTTCTTTGGTGATTTTCAACGAATTCGAGTCAAATGTTGAAATTGCGTGAATTAATATTATCAACTTCAAGTTGGCATTAATTAATATCTAACCTGGACCTAATAATAATATCTAACTTCGCCCCATAAGATAATTGAATTTGTGTTTTAGATGTATGTTCCATCTATTGAAACAAAAATTAATTCAAAAGTCACCCTTGTTATTGCAAAATCTCATATTGCGTTTCTGAGTTATATGTTTTTATGTTTTAGAAATTACAGACTAGTAGGTGGTCAATCCCTCATTGGATTCGGATCAAAATGTAATAGTTATTTACATTACAAGTGTGTGCCAAATTTTATGCAACTGGCTCTCTTCGTTTTGTAATTATCTTGTTAACCCCTTAACCGGTTTCTTTTCCTTACTATCCACTAAGATGACACCTTCTATTTTGGGAATATTTTCTTATATTGATTCAAATGGAAATCCATGGAATACTTGACTTATATAAGTCTTGGAAGCCATTTTATTATTGAATTAACCCATTGCAGTCCGAAAAATAAATAGATTCAAAATTATTCACCTGATACAAAGATTTGTTTATTGCTATGAAAAATAAATATACATAGTTCTTTCAAGTTGAATTTCTTTGAAAAATTAATCTACATCTCTTGACCATTATGTAGTCGTTTTTAACAATTATATTTGAAAAATAAATAAATAAAACGTCAAAATGATGTACAATCTTGAATGTCGAGTTTGAGGCGCCATCGGAGTGCAAAGGGTTAAAATTTTTATAAATGATTTTTTTAACAACTATCAAAATTCGATAAATCGATGCACGTACGGCATACGGGCAAACCGGTTAAGGGGTTAATTTATGTTCGAGCAGTCGGACTGACAGACTTCCTCTGTTCAGATTTCGCTCAGAATTTGATATAAATCTACAAATCTGAGGATAAAACCGTGTACTAAATTTCTCTCTCATTTTTTTAAAGTTATCTTTGCCACCTATAGACAGATATTTTCCAAATATGCGTTTTCCAAATTTAGGAAGGTTTAAAACGGGTGGATTTCTAAAAATTACTAGTTCGAATTTTTTGACGATTACTATATTTTCTATACTACATATGCGAGAAAATAAAACATTTTAAAAAGTCACTAATATGCAGGGAAATTTTGCACGAGTTTGAGACTGGTATCATTAAATAAAATTTTTTATAAATTTTAAAATTTTGTAAAAACAATGTACATGTAATGACATTTACAAGTGTCACAGAAAAATATTGCTTAATTTATAATAAATTAAAACTACAAAAAAGAAAGAAAAAGATTAAAATGAAATCTGCTATGCCTATTTCAATGTATCATGTCAGAATATAATTTCTTGAACGGCCAAGCACCACGTGCTCGGGCGAGTTAAATTATATTTTTATTCATTTTTAATTATTTCATTGAATGAGTCACTTTAGCATTAAAAACGACCCAAAAAACTTTGTCTTGCATTCATTGTTCAAAAAAAAAATCACAATTCCTATTTATTTCATTTCATACAATCATGTGCTCAAAATGACATTTTTGTATTTTTTATTTGCTGTAGTCATTAACTTATTTTTTTAAATCAGAGCTTTTGTAAACGCGATGACAACGCGTTATCAAAAGTGGATTTTTTGAGATGCTCATGGAGATAATAAGATTTTTGTTTTTTCCCTACGGATTTTTGTTGACGCCAAATACCTCATTCCCAAAAACAACGTCATGTTCTTACATAATAAAAAAATGCTCCGTAATGCATATTCCTACTCTTAAAATTGTAATTCTACTCAATTTAGTAGCTACAAGTCAAATGAAATGACCTTTAGAATGCCAACGCGTGCGCATATAGTGACACACATGTTCCTTTAATAATAGAAGAATTTATAGAAAATTACTTCGAATTTGAGCAAAAGCAATTAGAAGAAAAATATGGTCAGATTGATTCACCACGCTATCAAAACGCATATTTATATTAGTATTGTGCCTTGATATACTACAAAAAGAAAACAGAACTTACAACGCGATTTTGTCAGTAATCAATCTAAATGTTTCTTTAAATAGTACTTTATAATCACCTATATAGCAATGTCCTCTAAACCAGGTTTCTTAGCTTCTTCCTTCATTAATTATCGCAAAAAAACACCTTTTAGACATTAGGAGTTATTATATATGACATTCAAACGATTCTCTGCTCTTTTTTTAGGATCCAATATCCTGTATCAAGTATATATAATTTAAATCACTGTTTTGACTAACGTTTGACACTTATTATGCATAAAACAGGAAAAAAGCTCATATAAATAAATAGATATTTAAGAAGGGTGAATTAAAACCGGTAATTTTTTCAAAAAGACGTGTAAACACAAAAGTAATTACACAAAAGTAGTATTCTATTTTTGATCGATTTTATCTGATTTTAGAAAACTGAAAATTTATTAAAACTGTAAAAAAAAAGTGATATAAAAAACAAGACTTGAGTAATTCTCGATCTCCAAAGTATCCTTGGAATTCTATATATGTTAGTCATGATACATTCGATTTTTTTAAAAATTGCTTATGATTTTTGTGAAGTACGAGAAAAGCATACATACATAACATACGTACAAAGGCATACCTTCATAAAACATGTCAAGTCACCAACATGATTGCTAGTATTGTGACTCTAACAGTTTGTGCACCAGCATATAAAGCGGAGAAATGAATATTCGAAACAGAACGTATTCTAAATAATTCTCTAACATATATTTATTAAAATAATATTTGAACAATTGTAAATATCAAATACTTCTTACGAATAATTCTTATCTATTTTGGTTTATTTGTAACTCTATGCCAAGGATCATTACTTTGGACCATTTGGTTCTACAAATTTAGATAACAACCTGTTCTAAACGATGTAATATATTTTCATCAATAAAACACAACAAATATTTTTTTGCTTACGTTCACTTATGACGTAACACAGCAACATTCTGGTTTCTTTTCATTATCACGGTATTATAAAGCGCAACACCACATACCGAGAGTTCAACGTGGCTTCAGACTGTTTAATTCAAACAACACGACTATTAATGTACTCTAAAAATACAACCAGCATTCACTAATACAATACAACAAATAATTCTTGCTTAGGTACACTAATAAAGACGTAATATCATAATATTCTGGTTCCCTTTTCGATACCATTGCCTCACGTGACGCAATACAACATACCAAGGCAACATAATGATTCCCATGGCAGATAACTCTTAAAAACACGTGCAATCCCTGAGAGGATTCATTAATTTCATTCCCCCGAGGC
>JAOUZG010006184.1:0-11603 GCA_026289955.1 Argiope argentata
AAAAAAAAAAAAACTTAGCTAAATTTTACTTTCAACTTTATTTTTACTGGTGAGATTATTAATCTTGTTAACTCAAAATTTATGCTGGGTTCGATACAAATTAATATTTTATATGGAGGGGGAGGGGGCCCCACTCAAGAACTATTGTTTTCTTTGTGGAAATTTTTTTAGAAGATATTGAGAGAATAACAAAATTTACCACATTTATCTGCAATAAAATGTTTGTTTCTAAATATTCTGTTACACGGCATACAGCTTTATTTTAAATGCAAAATTACAATTGATATTTTCAAATTTTAGATGCCTAATTTCGTTGGAAAATGAAAGGAAGTATTGGTGCTCATCGTAATATAAAAAAAAAATGTAAAAATGTTATAAAAGAGTTTTTAAAACATTACTTCAAATTCTTAAATAAGATATTTCATAAAGTATTTGAACATAAAACATTTTTGAAGCAATTCTAGACAATTTGTTTTAGATTCTAAATAATAATAATATTTTAAAAAATCAGTTATCTCCTCTTTATTTACATTTTGAATATAATTGCTAATAATAATTATTTAATAATGTTTAGCAGATTTGCATGGGCATGTTTTTAACCTATTCGCTGTCAAGTCCGATTTGTATGAAGTTATTCCCATCGCCATTTCTGTTTTGAGTGTTATTGTTTATCTCAGTTTTATTATTTCAAAATAATTACGCATATTTTGTTATAAATAATCATTTACATGTATAAAAATCAAACACGAGTATACTCGTGGTTGGCAATGGGAATAACCTCATAAAATTTAGGCTTGACAGCGAATGGGTTAAATAAAGTAGAATTTTTGTAAAGACAATTTATCTGTAGCTTTTTTTCAAGTTTTTACACTTTTATATTTATGTGTGTGACCATAAAAAGTTTGACAAGTTGTACGTTATAATCTATTGAAAATATCACGAATATATTCGTGCTGGCAATGGCTAACACCCTGCCAACCACGAGTATATTCGTAGTTGGCAGCGAATGGATCAACGTTAAAAAGCATTTTCGTAGTTATGAATTAAACAGAAGTATGTCTAGTTAATTTTACAATACAAATTTTTGGGGCCTCTCGGCGAATCTAAGAATAATGGTTTCTGTGTCCAACAGAATTTTTCGATTAAAGCATCTGAAATGAGTATTTTTTCAAAGGTATAGGGTCGCGATTCTCTGGTGGTAAAGTTTCGTCTTCGGGATCAAATAGTTCGAGGTCCGATTCCAGGGCCTGATTAAGGCAAGGGCATACGTGTCAGTTACCCCGGGCCCCCACATAAGTGAGGGCCCCCAAATCGAATAGAAATTTTATTTTGTTTCCTTTTTTAATGAATGTTCTTTATTACTAAGTGAAGCAGAGGGAGCCCCAAAGGAGTTTTTGCTCCGGGCCCCAACTAGGCTAAATCGGGCCCTCTCCGATTTCATCGAAGAGCCGATGTGTAAGCGGTTACGCGACCAGAGCGGACAGTGGCTACAGCGGACTCATGATGGGAGCTGGGTGGGCGGAGCTATTCTTGCATTCTTGCATCTATTGCGTTGTTTCCCAAATCAGTCACGTGTCATCTATTGTGTAGTTTCCAGCTTTGTTGTAGAGACTTTCGAGAGAGAAGGCCTTAGTGAGTTAGTTGCATTAATGTCTAGTTTTAAAGCAACACTAGGTCTATTTTTGGGTGGACAACTCATAATTTTGAGTCGTGATCAGATGACGAGAACGATATCTGAGCTGTCACCCCCACTTTCCGAAATTCCACACCACACCAGCTGGAGGACATTTGGCCCCGAAAGAGTTACCTTCACCAAAACCGCTTGTTCATCGTTGAAATTGGGTTTTAAGCTGGAAACACCCCAGCTCAAATTTCGTCCTTGTCATCTGACCACGGTTCAAAATGACTATGTCTGTCAAAAATAGCCATAGTTTTGATTTAACCTTTTGCAGTCCGAAATATAATTAGATGCAAAATTATTCACCTAATACAAAGATTTGTTTATTGCTATGAAAAATAAATATATATACTTCTTTTAAGTTGAATTTCTTTAAAAAATTAATCTACATCTCTTAGCCATTATTTAGGCGTTTTTAACAATTAAATTTGAAAAAAAAAACAAATAAATAAAACGCCAAAATGATGCACAGTCTTGAATGTCGAGTCACACTCGACATCGGACCGCAAAGGATTAAAACGGTATTAATATAACTAAACTAAACTCTTCGAAAATGAAGGTACCTATTTTCCTCTTAAAAACGTCACATCTTTTTAGACTGGCTAAAAAAACATTATTTTATTATTAACACATTTTTATTAACTCGCTTTCTGCTCTGTCTGTTCAAAAAAAAAAAAAAAAAAAAAAAGTGATCAATTTAAAACTAATTTCCCAAGCCACAGACTTTAAACATAGTTCAGAACTAGATGGCTATATGATATTAATTCGTTCTTTTATTTATTTGTCGGCTCGATACAAATTTTGCAATCGATTAAAAACTTTCACTATCAATACCTGGTGATATTACAAGTAAGTAATGCATCGGGAATTTAAAATCGATTGTAATTTAATAGACACAAGACTATAAAAAACAATGAATAATTATTTACCTTTTTTTTTAAGATGTCAGAACATGATGTTTTGGGGGCGAGGTTTTTGCTGTCAACAAAAATCCGTTGGCAAAAATTAAAAATTTAAATCCGTACTCGAAAAATTGAAATTTTATTATCTGCACGAGCATCTCAAAAAAAAATCAGCTTTTAATAACGCGTTGCCATCGCATTTACAAAAGTTCTGATTAAAAAATAATAAGTTAATCACTGCAGCGAATAAAATCTAGAAAAAAGTCATTCTGAGCGCGTGATTATATGAAATGAAATAAATAGGAAATGTGATATTTTTTTTCAAGCAATCAATGCGAGACAATGGTTTTTTTTTTATCGTTTGCAGTACCAAAGTGACTCATTCGATGAAACAATTAAAATGAATAAAAATATTATTTAACTCTCACGAGCACGTGGTGCTTGGCCGTTCAAGAAATGATGTTCTGACATGATACACTGAAATATGCATAGCAGATTTCATTTTAATCTTTTTTTTTTAGTGTGCTACATTTTAAAATGAACTTAAAAGTAGAAAAAAAATTTCTTTAAAGCTTATACAAATATATATCCTCACAAAATATCCTGCAAGTTTTGATTGTGAATAATTACTTAGATTGTGAATAATTAATAAATAATAATTACTTAATGAATCTTATCAAGTAGTTAGTTGCTGCTTAACCTCATCAACTAAAAGGTCATTTCACTTACGGTAACTTTAATGTGAGGACTTGAATCCAATAATTTACTTAATGAAATTTTTTTCCTTACATGATTAAAGCATAACTAGTAGTAGATAAATAGTTATTTAAATAAGTAATTGCTCATTATGGCATTAATCAACTCCTTTTTCCATTCAGCTCGATGCGATCTCCGATTAGCCAGTAGGGGAATCTGAGGTAATCGGAGTTTCGCAGTAAACGTTGCAAATAACCAATATGTGATTACATACAAGCTTTTTACATCAGTTCCTTTTAAATTTTTCTATCGAAAATATTTTCTAGGAAAACCATTTTTAAATAATTTGAGTTCTATATCAGTGAGAGATTTGAACTCTAAATTAATTTGAGCTCTCTATACTAGAATCCACTGTTCAATATGATCACTTTTTGATATTTGAGGTACTGAAATCAATAATGAATATTCATCCGAACTGATATAAATAAAATCAATATCGAATCAATCGAATAAAATCAACAATGGATTATCATATCAAAGAAAAAGAATAAGAACGCTTTTCACAGAGTTATCTTAATTTTATTTAAAGAAATAACAAATAACAAATTAATTAATATTAACTTGTTGGCAATTTTATATTTATTTTTGATGATTGATGTTGCACGCCATAATTCAAAATTTTGACACATTTTACCTTCATTGGAAGATTTTCTTCAGAACGCTCTCTGTCTCAAAATCATCAAGATTTATAATTTGATCTTGCCCACAAAATCGAAATATTTTACAAAAAAGAAAAAAAAAAGTCGAGTTTTTGATTGCAAATTTTAAGTTATCATGTGAGAACATTATTATTTATTAAGTCATTATTTATATTAATTAATTTAAGTCATTTACTCATTTTAAATTGGGTTGAAAACAAGATCTCTCTATTGGTCTCTATCTTTCTCTCTATAGTGTCTTACTGAATATGTAGAAATGACATTTATTATATATTCAAAAGTTTCTTCAGAGGTTCTCAAACGTTTATTCATGTGAGTATAAAGTGAATCTTTATTTATGGTTCTTTATTGTGTGAGAACATGATGTTGTTTTGGTTAAGAAGTTTTGTGGTGTCTCCGAAAAAACGTCGGAAAAAAAAAACGTTATTGGTAGATAACAAGTCACGTGATCCATGACATTTGAGGGGGTTTTTTTGCCACCATTGTTTGAGATACTTAATTAAATTTATTATCATTTGCTTTTTGTTTGTCGTTTTTGTGAAATGATGTCATCTTCCAGGTTATTTACGATGTATTATTTTTAAATTATTAATCTCGTTCTCAGAAGCTTATCGTTTGGGTTTTTTTTTTTGGGGGGGGGGGGGGGGATTCCCTTTCTTAACTATCGCACTTTTGTAAAACGCGATTTATATTTATTCTTTGACATTATAAGCGCATTCTTACTCATTGTATTTCTCAAAATACTGTAAATATTAGAATATAGTTTTAATATCAATCTGCATTACGTTCATTCGATTTTACATCATATACAATAGCTTCCAGTAATAGTGAACTTTTCGACGAAATTACTTTTTTTTTTTCTATCTCAGAATCGGTCGAGTTCCATAAGTTTGTTTACCAGCTATAAAAATTGAAAATGATAGAGTAAAAAATTTATCATTAGTGAGAGAGAGAAGTTTTATGATTTTTTCAAACCGGTTTAAATTGCTTAATGACTTAAATTAAGGCAAATAATCTCTTAAAAATAATTTTGTTCTCACATGATAACTTGAAATTTGCGACTATAGATTTCATTTTGTTTTAATATTTTTTTAATTACTATTTTTTTTTTGTTTTACTATTTTAAAAATTAATTTCTATAAAACGTGTAGAATTGGAATTTTTTTAAATGCAAGTGAAGATTTTTTAAAAAAGTTTTTTTCATTCATTTTTGGCTAAATTGTGAAAGTTTTCAAGTTACATTAATTTGTTCAAATGACACATTGAAAAATGTATTCAATAAGTAACTAAAATTAATTTCACGAATGTCAATCGTTAATTGTCCGATTGTAAATAAAGGAATGATCCGTTCTTTACTTCAGAACTAAGAGGATCAATCGATTTGGTGGCCATACTAAAGGAATGTTTTTGTGTGCATTTCAATACATCGGTTTAGCGATCAGAGAAATTTAATATTATAAAGCGACTGGGCCTGTATTGCTAATTTTTATTATATTCTCTGAAGCATCTTCATAGATTCTGATATATTTTTCAATTCCTATTATTAGCTCACGCTCTCCTTATATATATATATATATATATATATCTTATAAAAATGTTCAAGCGTAAATAAAATACTGTTTATTTATTCAATCAGGTTCAAATATTTTTTTTAAATTTGTGGTGAATTGCACTCGATGTTAATACAGATTTTTCAAATATTAATTCAATAATTTCTTATTAATTATTTAAAAACCAATTTGCCCGTCAAAAATCTTTATTTCCCTGCCGCCAAATAAGTAACGAATTCAGTTCGTTTTTTCCGCACACTAGAGAGTTAGGCTTAACGTGTTTTCGGCCTATTATTTTAAATGATTCTGTTTGTTTTCATAATGCTTGATGCATTTAAAATTAAACATTGTTAATTAATCGATTTTTCGGATTCATTTTCAGTGAATTTTCAAATTATAATAATGCAGAATAAAGAAAATTAGAAATTTTTAATCTGTATTACTTTACCCGAACTGATGTAGAAAAATCCCGCATTTTGCGTTGCCGCTTTAAATACTCAATTGAAGTTGAAAATTTAATGTTAGTATATTTTTTTGGTCAAATATTTACAGTAAGTGCAACTGTCATGCCGGGATAGTCTGGTTGGTATGGCTTGCATTCGCATCCCTTGCGAGTTCGAACACCATGTATAGAAAGGAGAATGGAAGATTGTCAGGAAATTCGCTTTCTATTTTGCCGCTTAAAATTGTGATTCTGTCATATTTCTTTACATTTTTATATTAATTGTTATTATTTAATAGAAAGTAGCTGAAATAAAATTTTTCTTTGTTAACCTAAGTAGGAACTGATTTTTTAAAAAATGTTTTTTATATTACTTGTTTCAAATGAGCATATATTTAATCCATTTATATATTTTTAATTAATTTATATAAAACATGATGAAGAAGGTGTTTTTTTAACTACAACCAAATGAATTTTTTAAGGTCTATTAATTCATCTTTGGCATATGCATTTTTCAAAGTTTTTTTTAAACCTTCATTTGTATAGATGAAACATTGAAAAATTTCTTACTGAATCAGTGTTAATTTCCTTCTTTTTTTTCAGAAGTCTTGACTGGAAATTCCTAATTAAACCCCAATTTTTTAGAAGGCACTCCAGAAAACAAGAAAATGTCTTTTGGTGATCATTAATTAATTTTTTCATTAATTTGTGTAGTTTGATTTTGAATGTAAATTTGATATTTTACTTGTGTTTTTAAAGTTAAATAATGAACGGTCGTAATTTTCATTTGGAAATCTTAAGTACAAGGGTTTTCAAGTTTTCAAAAATTTTTACCTTGTAAATAAGAATAGAAAGTACCTGAGCCATCATAAAAGCTTTTTCGAATTAAAAACTTTCGATCTAAAATGGAGAGTTTCTAATGTTTATGGAATGTCGAATTAAATGCTACTTATATAAATTTATTTAAATTTATTTATATTATTATTTAATTTAATTATTATTCATATTAAATTGCCATTAAATTTATTTTGTAGTTTTTATTCTAGTACTTGCGTATTATTATTTAGATTAAAATGCTCTTATTAAATTTTAAAATTAGAAGTTTATTATAAAAATGGAACATTCATACTCTTATTGCTTATCTTGACATAAGTTATACATTTTTCATTTTACAATTTATAATATATAAATTATGTATCTGCAATAGGGGCTTAGTTGAAATTTTTTTAATCATTTGATTATTTTGATTGTTTATTGAATATTAAATATGGCATTCTGAATCAAATTAACTATTTTCTAAATTTTTTTCTGTAGTGTTTTGACAAGCAAAATAATTTAGTATTTCTCATTGAAATTAATAATTGCATCGTTATAGGAGCATGGAATAAAGACTTCATTATTTTTTTTATCCTCTCTTAAATCAAAAAGTTGTCCTCCATTGATTCATCAATTGAGAATAATTCCAAATTCATAATATTGGTAGCACACTTCCCATACCTCTTCCAAAGTAATCTATGCTCTCAAGTAATTCGAATCTTCAACACCAAAAATTATATAAAATCAAAGCTTTGCGTCGTATAAATGGAATATTTTATTATTTTAATTCGATAAATGGATCGATATTATGATGAAAAGACCTATAAAAGAGAAATATATGTATGTTCTTTTTCTATATTTATAACTGAATATTAAAAATTAAGATTTAAAAACTTTTAAAAGGAGAGCTATTTCTGATTCATTTTAAGCAGTTATTTAAATCTTTTATGTAAAACTTGTATCATTATTTGTACCTTACCTATCATCCGTTGGGTGTATTTATGGCGATTATAGTCCAAAAAGATGAGTAGCAAAAAATCGATTTTCTGATTCAAAAATATTAAAAAAACACAACTATATATATATATATATGTATATATATAAATATATATATATATATATATATATATATAAGGTGTTCATTAATTATTGCCGGGGTTTCCTTACCTCATAACTTTCGAATGAAAAATACCGATTACGTATTCGTAAATGACAACTCAAAGAATTTTATTAATGATGTTAAAGTGCACAAAAAGCTCATTAAAAGCTTATATTAAAGCTTGCACAATCTGCACTTCGTAGGCATTCAGCTGAAGGCAGTTATTTAGAACGTTCCATATTGTCGTATGCGGCCTATGTAACTGCATAACTGCACAGCAGATTATTACGTTGATTTTCGTGGACTACGAGGTAACGTTTCTTGGATGCGATCAACATTTTCTTGCGTAGTGCTCGGTCTTCCCGCTCCCTTTCGGTGTAGAACGCTACCAGTTTTGATGAAATTGTGTTAATCAGCGTCTGGTAGAATTATCCGAAGAAGGATCTTTTATTGTACTTGGTCCTGAATTGACGTCGAGTAGTTATGACCGATTTAGTTTCGGAAAACCGCAATACACACATTGCTTTTTTCTTGCTCGGTTGCCATTTTTATATATTGCGCCATAATTACCCAGACTGCAAATGCGCTAAGATTTCATTGTTGCCACGTAAAATTCTTTGAGTTGTAATTTACGAATACGTAATCAGTTTTTGCGTAATATTTTTTATTCGAAAGTTATGAGGTACGGAAACCCGGATAATAATTAATGAACACCCTGTATAAAACAACAGCTCTTATTGTAATCAACAAATAGGCAGGCATATAATTACTAATAAAGTTAATTATGCTCAGAGTCAATCAGCTTTATTTACGAATACAACTCCAGAAAGTAACAACTCGTTTAAGCACCTCTAGTTTATATAGTTTATCGAAGGAATGTGACTTCACGTTGAATTCTCTAGAAGTATCTCAGATCTCGGTTCTTAAGAAAAAGATTGGTCATAATTCATGCATTTTTCAGAATTTTTATTTTTGTCGCCAAATTTTGTGGTCAAGTCATCAAATGTCTTCCAGGATCGGGGATCATTTGGTTAAGCCTTCATTAAGAACCTCTTAATCTTTCTTTCCTGCCATAAGACTAATACGATAAAGTAGATATTCGTAATAATAGATTATACTGGTAGATTTTCGTAATAATAGATTACACTGGTAGATATTCGTAATAATAGATTACACTGCTAGATATTCGTAATAATAGATTACACTGGTAGATATTCGTAATAATAGATTATACTGGTAGATATTCGTAATAATAGATTATACTAGTAGATATTCGTAATAATAGAATACACTTGTAGATATTCGTAATAATAGAATACACTTGTAGATATTCGTAATAATAGACTACACTTGTAGATATTCGTAATAATAGATTACACTGGTGTATATTCGTAAAAATAGATTACACTGGTAGATATTCGTAATAATAGATTACACTGGTGGATATTCGTAAAAATCTATTACACTGGTAGATATTTGTAATAATAGATTACACTGGTAGATATTCGTAATAATAGATTACACTGGTAGATATTCGTAATAATAGATTACACTGGTAGATATTCGTAATAATAGATTACATTGGTAGATATTCGTAATAATAGATTGAAGAACCCTGTTCCAATATATAAAAAGGAAATAAAATCTTTGCCAGTATACAAAAATGTGAGATAGATAATTTTAAGGACAAAAAATTTTAACTTTTGAAGAAATTTTATTTTTTATTATTCCAACTGAGTATCATATATATATTTTTAATTTTTAGAGTTTGATCGAATTCCTGGAATGCAAGAGAGGTAAGCATTTAACTGATTATTTATTACATTATTTCAACTGCCCTTAATAGAACAGAGGCTAATTTAACGAAAAAAATTAATTTTTTAGGGATGAAAAAGGTGGACATTTTGTCGAGGAACAATTTTTAGTGCCTGATAAAATGGCTGGAAAAAGTAAGCTTCATTATTTTTGATTTAAGAATAAACTTTTTGATAAAAAAAAGAAAAAATGGATTTATTTCATTCTAGTTTATTTCATTAAAAGATCATTTCAAATTGTAGGCATAATGTGCACCATTTTTTTGTATACATATATAGAGTTGGCAGTGGCCTCTCATTCAATACAGAAAGAAACAAGCAATGTTTCAAAAATATTTTACGATAGTTGTTATTAATTAATTTCACAATATGATTAAAATACAGCTTTATCTTTAAATACCCTCTATCCCAACAATTTTTAATTGTAATTATTTGAATTGAAATATTATAGGTGTTTCATCTTTCGGTCTGTGGTTTCCACTAAAATTTAACGAATATATGTTATAAATAAAAAAAAGAACATATTACACAGTTGGCAATGAGCCAAGTTTGGTCTGTGGCCAAAGCAGCTCAGATACCACACACAAACACAAATACTTTGAAAAGAAATATTTAGATGTACGTCAGCATTACAATTCTAATGGATGAACGGCACTATAAAAAAGTGTGCATACTGTATACGCCTGTCTCAGGAGATACCGTGGAGACAAAATATTAGTGGATATACCGGGTGTCCAAAAAGTTCCCGTACACCAAATTTAAAAAAATCATCGTCCATGACTTTTTTTCAAGTATATTAAATTTTGCCATACGAGCAATGAAACCATGGACATGCTTGAAGCTTTTTTCGGCGATCGACTTATCTCAAAAAATCTTTAGCCACCTCGATCCCCTGATCTGACCATCCCGGACTTTTTTCTGTGGGGATATTTAAATTACAAAATTTATGAAGGTGATCCTCAAACAATAGATGATTTGAAAATTGCAATTACCCAAAGGATACAAGAAATAACTCCTAGCATGTTAAAACGCGTTTCGAAAAACATGCGCAAACAAGTTCAGCTTTGTCTCCAAGAAAGGGATGGACATTTTGAACATTTATTATAAATGTAAGTTTAGTATTTATTCCCCTTAGTTATGTTAAAAGTGCTTTTTATCATTGGCATAAAAATAATTCTTTTTAAACCTGTTGTTTTTGTAAAATAAATTCACAAATCATCAGTACGGGAACTTTTTGGACACCCTGTATGTTTACTTTTTGAAGCCAAATAAGTTGTAAAGTAAAAAGAATATCATGTTCTGGAATACCACTTACCTTCATTATTCCTCTGAAATTTAGAGATACAAATTAAATTAATACCTTACTGTGTAAAACTGGGATAACCTGGTTAGTTGCGCATCCCTTGGGCTGCGAGTTCGAACCCACCAGCCGAAGACTCTTCGTGTATGTGTGTGTGGTGGCTGGCGCACGTTAAATCTGTCTTGGTTACAAAGCCCTCCATGTCGAGAGTAATACCACTGAGGATGCTGGGGCAAAGGTGATCGTTCTCTGTTCCAGATCTAAATTACGATTAGTGGATTAATGAAGTCCGCCCCGTAAAAAGGGTTTGTGAGTGAGCTAGAAGTGAAACTTCTGCCCTCGGATGCTCAGGGATCCATACTCTCAAAAGTTACTGTACCCCTCCTTCCGTTGTAAAAAGCGGAACACGAGAACAACAACAACCTTGCTGTGTCAAACCACTTAAGGTTGATTAAAATTTCTATTATTATTAAAAGAGATGTGGTGATTGCTATACATATAAGCCAGATAACATCCCTCGGACCGAAGTGCACTTTTGATCCAACGGATTTGTTACTCGGCTACTAACCATAAGATTCGGAGTTCGG
>JAOUZG010006201.1:0-18558 GCA_026289955.1 Argiope argentata
TTTTAGAATTTGTAATAATGCAAGCTTTAGAAATATAATCAGGACCTCTAGAACCATCTGTAAAAATAGGTTTAAATTGACGATATTTATGTTGGCTGTCAAAAAAAATTTGTGGATAAATGATATCTGTTGTGTCTTGTTTATAAAAATTTTGAAAATGATTCAAATATTGTATACTACGAGCTATCCGAGGAAGTAAGAGAAATGATTTTTCAGAATCTATTTGTTACAGCTTTTAGATTCAATTCTGAAACTAAACGAGTCATTCCCTCAAAGAAGGAGGTTTTTAATGATGGTCGAGCAGCTGAAGGCGTAAGATATGGTTGTGATTATAATTATAATAGGAATAACTAGGGTTGGATAAAATTTTAAAATATTAATGGAGTGGTAATATCCGTATTCTGATGTGCAGAAAAGGCTCGTAACATTCTGCATTGACGAGTTAAAAAAACTGGTACACCTGCTTAAATAGGATTAACGGGTATACCCCATGTAAGGCCCCCGAGAATACATATAAGTGCCGAAACACGACGTGGCATGGACTCAAATAAAGTCTGAAACAGTGCTTGAGGTAACTGGCCCCATAAATTCTGCAAGGCAGCACATAAAGCCATAAGATTACGAGGGGTGGAGAGTTTTGAACAGCACGTTGCAAGAACTCCAAGATACGCTCAATAATGTTTATGCCTTAGGATTTACGTGACTAGCGGAAGTGTTTAAATTCAGATGAGAGTTCCCGTAGACACTCTGTAGCAATTCTGAAAGTGTGGGATGTCACATTGTCCTGCTGGAATTCCCCAAGTTCTTCGAAAGTTGCAAAGGGCATAAATGGGTGCAGGTGATCAGACAGGAAGTGTATGTACGAGTCACATGTCAAATTCGTATCTAAACATATCAGGGCACCTATATCACTACAACTGTACACGCTTTACACCATTACAGAACTTCTATCAGCTTGGAACGTCCCCTGTTGACATGTAGGGTCCCTGGATTCATGAGGTTGTCTCCATACCCGTACACGACCACCCGCACAAAAAAATTTGGAAAGAGACTCGTCAAACCAGACAACGTGTTTTCGGTCATTAACAGTCCAATATATGGGTTGATGGGCAGAGGCGAGTTTTAAAACTTTGTGTCAGATATTGTGGTTTAAAACTTTGGGTCAGGAAGGGTAGGCGAGTGACCGTCGGCACCGAAAGCCCATATCTATAAAGTTTCGTAGATTATTCGCACGCTGACACTAATTGAAGGCTCACCATTGAAATCTGAAACAGTGAGCGGAAGGGTTGCAGTTCCTTCTAGTTTAATGATTATTCCCAGTCGTCGTTGGTACCGTTCTTGCGCAATCTTTTTCCGGCAGAAATTTTGTCTGAGAATTGATGCCTTATCGGATTCCTACTTTTTTACGGTACACTCAGAAATTGGTCGCTAGGGAAATACTCTTTTCATCACTACTTCGGTAATGCTATGCCTCATCTTCAATGTAAACTCATTTAAATCTTTATAATCTGCCATTATCACAGCAATAAACACGCTAATATCTGTGCCAGGCAGTAGTTGTCTTATATAATTTTTTGCTCCCGCAGTGCCTTATTCCGATTGGTTCCATAACATTTTATTTGTATACGCATGTATATACCAATTTTGTTTAGCTCTTCAGTATAAATAAAAACTTTGTATAAGTCCCATTCAAAATTCCGGAAAATACAATTGAAGAGCTGCATAATGGGTCCCCTCTGTGGAGAATACTGCATCTCACTAAACCATAGACTTTGCAACCATAGTCAAGTTTCGTTAAAATTACTGCTTGCCAAATTCTATTATACAGGAAGAGCATGCCTTTAAGAAAAGCTTCAGAAAGAGTTTTAAGCCTACCATAATTTATATTATCTGGTTTAGATGAAGACTTGTGTACACTTTTGGGGCAGGGTTTTAGTTCGTAAATTGTGAATGGTCTGTTATACGAAACGACTATTGCTGTTCGGAATTCTAGTTTTTCTTTTTCCATTAAAATTGTATAGTTTTGAAATATATTTGTGTAACACATAGTATTTTTTGGGTTATCAAAAGTCAAAGTTATAGAGATAACTATACTTAGTTGAGAATACACAGGAAAATTAAGTAAGATTAAAAAAACTGGTAGATGTTCCAAATATTTAAAATACTATTCCAAATGTGTTTACTGAAAAGTGAAGGTTTGATGGATTCAGCATATTTTACCCACCAGTCTCGTTTATTACGTTTTTGAATCTGCCTAGAAAGGGCTTTTGCCTTTTTAAAGCTAATGAAATTTTCTGTAGTGGGATAACTTATTCCGGGCTGCCTTTCAATCATACCTTGAGCTGCCACCTAAATTTTGTAGAAATTTTAGGAATTGAAGCATTGCTGCAATTAACATTACCAATGGAATCTGGGCAACATATGTTTCTAAATATTATCACCATCATTTCCTCTATAAAATGACAAATGAAGGAGAATTCTATCCAGCTGGCCGCACCAAAAGATTTGGAAAGAATTGGGAGTAGTAGAATTCTGATATCTAGTATTATCATATAATAACAAGGATAAATGGCGACTGATATGTAAATCCTTATCCATTTGCAATGTAAAAAAGGGGTAGATGGATGAAAAACATATTGTAAGATCCAATGTACGAAAACTGTAGGTGCATAGTAGCAAGTCTACTCATTAAATAAACGAAGGCAGCGATCACTATAATCTGTTCTATATGACGACCTCTTTTGTTAGTGTTATTGTTACCCCAGAGTTGATTGTGACTACTGAAATCACATAGAAAAATGAAAGGTCAGGAAGGTGAGAATCAATATTTAGGTGAGACTGATTGGGATATGTGTGTTTGGTGGCAAGTAAAGACAGCAAATGGTAATAATTTGTTGAGAACTGATTACCATTGCGATAACTTACAATGAAGTGCTCAACACCAATTTATAAGAAGGAACACAATTCAAAATAAGGAGAGTAGTTCCTCTTGAAGATCTTTGGCCTGCATTGACTATATAGATAACATATTATTCATGTATTAAAATTGTATCTTTAGATTTTAAAAACGTTCCTTGTAAGGCAATGTAAGCTGGTTTCTAAGAATTATAGCTTTGAGATCCGAATTTTTCTGATTCCCCTCCACGACAGTTCTAAGAAACAAGTGTATCTATAAGTCGTTGCCAAAAAAGGAAGAAAAAGTGTGAAGAAACAAAATTACTAACCGCTTCTTGATGAGAGTGGTGGAGTGGATCTCTAGATCATCCTCAGGTAAGTTCTTCTTGAGTGAATCATCACATTTTATGTTTTCAATATTGTCTTTCATAATAAAGTATTACAAAAATAATATTTGTTTTTCGATTGTATGACGTATCTTTGCCTTCCTTGGTAGCATCTAACCGAGACATTCTTACACTCAAATTTTCTTTCCTCTTAATTTTTTTTTGATTGCTTAAGGCCTTAAGAAAAGGTAATTGGAATAGATTTTTTAACTTTTGATAAAGAGAAACGCTCCAAACTCAGGCCAAGTAAAGAAATCTGTATAGGAATTGCCCATGAAGAGGATGACATTAGAGATGACATAGAAACACCAATAGGTAAGGGTGTATTGATTTTATTAGGTGTAAAATTTGCCTTATGTGGAACTGTTTTACAAGTTGAAAAATTTGGGCATGCCAGGACAGAAACAACTTTATCGTCTATCAAATAAGCAGTTATTTTGTTAAGATATATTTCTATTTGTATATGAAAATAAAGTTTTTAAAACAGAGGCAAAAGATTTACGACTTATTGGGGTTATACTTGCAACTATTTTTCGAGCTTAGGTGAATTATTTATTACTTTTACTCTTTGGACTTCCTTCTCCTGAGACCAACTTGGACAAGATTTAGAGTAAGTTAGATAGTTTAGATTGCAATCAAGGCACCTTGGACCGAATGAGGAACATGTTTTGCTGCCTGATCAATTTCAGAGAATTGAGCATCACCAGTTATGGGTGGTGTGACCAAATTTGTGACATTTACAGCAACATACCATGTTTGTAATAAAAGGTCGAACTGGAAAATTGTAATACGCTAGTTTGGCAGATTTGGGCAGAACAAGCTGATTAAATTTCAAATTAAGAACGGAGAAATTTCTCATCACGTTCACTTTTAAATCTTTCTACTGCATTGAAATTGAGATTTTAAAGCTTTTAAAATAGAAGATCCTGAATCATTTTGAAAGTCTTTTTGAGAGACAATATCTCGAGAAATGTTGAAGGAGTTATGTGCACAGAGTGATGTTTCATAATTTCCGAAGTTTTGTTATTGCATAGTTTTATTAGCCTGCTCAGCAAATGAAACATCAACAAGAAAGTCACCAGAAAAAAGTTTCTTAGTATTTTTTTGTTTTACCAACAATGTTAACAGTTGTTTTGTTTATCAATTTTGGAGACATAGCTTTCCGAGTATCAAAACAAAATGCAACAAAAACGAGAAGAATCAAAACATTGAGCTCGATATAAATCATCCATGTTTATCCAAATTTAACAAACATTTGGACCTCGACGGTACCGTCCCAACCGAGCTCAAAATGGGAAGACATATGTCGGCTTTGGACATCTCAGCCTCGTACCAACCTCAGTATTGACCAGGACCTATATGCTCAGGGTCAATTGTGTTAACACTGACCACCCTTAGTCCCTAGTCACGAAATTTGACCACTTTTACTTTCATTCTATTGAGAATACCAGCCATGTGACTAGGATACCACCCTACTGATCCACCACGAGCCTAAATCCATCTGCTGTCTAAAGGATTGCCACACACGGCCAATATCTGGGTTTATTGGCTGTCCATGAGAAGCTGAAAACAAAAAGAATGCTGCCAGCTTCTCATTGAGAGCTCCGTCGCTTGTCATTGAAAGATTGAAGAATCAAGCATACAACACAAGGCTTAGAGGAGTCCCCTGGGAAGTCCGTTATTAGGACAACCGTACCCACCTAAAACAGGTAAGTCGCTGAGTAGTATTCTCCAAAACAAAATTATAGCTCTCAACTTATTCAATTACTTTGATATGCATCAGAATTCTATGTATCAATTATGCTTTCAAAATATTCAAAAATTTACATTTCATAATAATTGATATCAAGGGTGTAACACAAAAATAAGCTCATTGGAGATGCAGACAAAATTCACTAAAGTAAATGGCACACAGTTCAATATTTTGCATTGTTCTGATAAACAGTTTGGCAATGGGTGATAAACGAGTAGACAAAAAATCTATTTTAATTGAAACCGAGTAGCAATAAGTTAATCTTTAAACAGATGCTAATATTTTGGATTGGTATCTGCATTTTGTGTCATTGGTAATTTTTAATAATAATAATAAACTTAAGGAGCTACAGATATAAATCTACTAGCTTAGAAGTATCGACATGGGTAACAGTTGCTTATTAACCGAATTGTCAAAATTAGTTTATTCTTTAAATCAATATTCTTGAGTTTCTCATTAATAATTTCATAATATTATTACCGAAAATATTCATAACTTTTAGAAACTCAAATACTTTTTATTCATTATAATTTTTTATTAACTTTAGGTTTTATAAGAGTTAAATGTATTGATTATATATTAGAAGAAATAAATTTTAAAAACAAAGAAGCGAATCAAATCAAACATTTACCAATATAAGATGCTCAGGACTAACAGTTTTATTTTCTCTTGGGGTGTGTATGAGTGACTTAAAATCAGCCGTTGTAAAAAGAATGATTTTTAAAAGTTCCCAAGCTTATATTTACAAATCATTGAAATTTGCTATTATAGTTATTTAAATCATAAAATTTATGTCTTAGTGAAATTCAAGAATAGTAGGAAACAATTTTAAATTAAAAGTAATTGTATTGGAATTTAAATGTAATATAAACTTATATTTAGCCATTCAACAAGTTCTAACACATTTGACCAAACATTTGTATAGTTTAATGATTGAGAAGGAATGAATGCATCTTTTATAAATGTTATAACTTATTGATAATGTAAAAAAAATATGTTTTATAAAGTACTAACTTTCTCCTGAGATACAAATATTTCAAAAAAGGGGGTTCTGAGGAATAAGATCGAATTTAAATTAATTTATCTTTCAAATGGAATACATAAACCCCATTTCCCTTCATGAAAATACGCAGAGTATAAAATAGTTAATATCGTATAACTGTCATAGGATAACTCAATTTACCCTTCATTGTTTCTCGGGATTGCTTTCAACTTCCCCGAGAACTAGGAAAATTAATTACCTGTAATCTACAGCAATATCGGAAATGACAATTCAAGTATGCCTTTATTTCAATAAGTTGTGTAATCGATCGCGATTTGAAACCACTAATCTGAAGAACGTTTTTCGTTCAGCTGTGCAATTTTCAAAATTTTTAGTATGTACAATTTTTAATATGTAATTATACAGTAAAAACTGTATTTAAAAAAAACTCATCAGTAACTCAAAAATTTGTTATGCAAGTTATTACTGCCCCACCTTGAAAACTAAATATTACCTTTTTAATAATTTTGATTTCAATGAAATTTATCATTTTCTCCAGATTTAAAAACCGTCAAAACTCTTAAAAGGAATTCTATAAAATTATATTGGAACTACCTTATTGCTATTCAGATAATAGTATCATAGAAATTATGTTCCTAATTATCGATATAAAATTTTAACTATTCTTATATTTTTTCTCATTTTTTAAACAGTTTCTTGTAGTATTTGTTAAATGTATTCTAAAATTTATTTAATAACAGTAAAAAAAATTACTTTCAAAATTGTTGTCATTATAAAGTTTAAATAATTAAAAATCAACCAAATCAAACAATTTTTTTAAAAAAAAAAACTATTTTCTAATGTTAGTTTCAAACTTAAACTTAACTTTCAATTGATATAAATTTCAAAGACGCACAAATTATTTTCCTTAATTTGATATATTGTGGAAATTAACCTATATAAAGTGCTGATATTTTTTACTGCAGAAAACCTATATTTAAAAACTGTATTAGAAGTTTTCAACAGTTAAGTGGAAGAAAACATAGTCAAAAAAGCGGATGATTAACAACCCACATGAAGAACAAATATATATCTATTTTATTTTCATTTGTTTTTATATTAATGAAAAATTGATAAATCATCTGCTTCGAAACACTTATTAAAAATGCTAACGAAATTTGTTACAAATCAATGAGCTGAATTGAAATTTTACTATAATTAAAAGCATATCAGATGTCTTAAAAACAAAGGATATTCTAAATTGTAGAGGAATAGATTTTGCATTCAAAATATTTTATCCCAAAATTATACTGGATACAAAAGCTGGTTTCATACAAAATGAAGTTAGTTATACACATTTACAGGGCGATTATTAAATATTTTCGAAACGATAAAATTCTGAAATGTTCGTAAAAGTACAAGATTTGGCAGCATCAATAGAATACTATTGCTATTTCGTTTACTCTTGACGCAATGAAATTGTAAAATTGAATTACCTCATGCAAATGATCAACGTAGGCTTCTCTTTCTTGACTCGACTCTTTCAGTGCCCTTATCTGCCTCTCCATTTCGGCCATCCTCTCAACGAGCCGCAGATGCTCCTGGAATCAAGAATTATTTTTTAATAAAAATTGTACTAAGACAGAGTAAATTTAAGCGACATAATGGATATCACTTTATAGAAAATTTCTAAACACTGATTTTAAAGTATTAAATTATATCAGGAAGCATATTTTATTTAAGGGATGCCATTTGAAGCAGTATTGCTTTTTTTTACCACAACACTCATACAAAAGTTTAAATTTTAGAATATTTTTCGCAGTATTTTACGAAATATTTGCGAAAAGTTTTCCCTCCGTCTTGACATTTATACAAACACTTCCCAACATAAGCAAATGAGCAGGATTTCGTATAATTTGTTAAATACAATAATTTATGTACTTTGCCAAAGACTGAAGCAACAGTTTCAGAATAGCTTAAAATTCTTGCAAAATTTAGTGAAAAAACAAATTTGTGAAATTAATGTAATTTTAGACTTGACGCTATCTACATCTTCAATGGTACAAATGCGGAGGCAAATTTCGAACCATTATTTTTAGTATTTCAGAAATCTGCTCAGAAAATTCGCTTTTTTTTTTCAAAGAAAGCAACTAAGGGAATGAATTTAAAAATTGTTTTCAATTTCCAGATAGAAAGGATCTTTTCTTCCACTATATTTAGATAGTATTATATTCCTATTATTTCGAACAATCTGCTGATCCCAATACATCAGCAGAACATTTCGATACTTGAAATTATTTTTAGCTTAGAAGTATTATTACAAATCTAGAAATACAATCAATTCATATTAATGTGTTTTGAATAATTATGTCTTATGTTATATTTTAAATGATAATCAAAACCATTCATAATTTAAAATTATCTAAATTTGTAAAAATTTTAAAAATATACTCTAAGAAAATGATATTCAGTACATGGCAAAAAAAGAAAAAACGTAGGAAATAACGATTGAGCTGAGATATATATGAGGGGAACTGGGTGCTTGATTCTTCTCGAAATAAGCATACTCAACGTAAGTCACGCGACTTATTCACGTGAATCTTTTTGCAAAAATACCATTTTTTGGGGCGTTATATGGCAACTGTTTGCCTGCAAACTAAGCTATCGCGCAACCTTTCAATTCTCGGTATTGTGTATAATGAGCATAACGTTTCCCATTTTTTTTTCTTTTTGAAACTAAACATTACACATTGAGCATGACATCAGTAGCCTAATTTTTTGATTTTAGTATTTAATACTTTGTTTTTTGTTTTAATTAAAACATTTTTCTTCTCATAAATATTGTAAAACTTTTTTCTAAAAAAAACTCTTGATTTTTTACACACGTTAAGATATTTTCTTATATTGTCTCAAACAGCCCAATTTTAAAAAATAGGATTATCAAACTGACCCATGTCTTCCTCAAAATAATGTGCACATGCATATATCAATACTATTATAGGTAGAAATTATAGAATATACTATGCATTAGATACTTATTTTGTAATAGTTATTTAGTATTGCAATTATTTTTGAAGTATTAAAACTGTAAGGAAAATTTTCAATTACAATTACCTTTTGATTCTTTGTATAAAACGAAATATCAAAATATATTTTACTATTCCAATTAAAAATTTAAGAATTGCTCACAGATTAATTATTTCCGGAAAGAATATGCTTAATTATTGTAATTCTAAATATTCTGAAGACTTCATTTTAGTAATTTTAGTGAATAGAGCCGTACAATTATACTTAAAGAAATTTAATAAAACTTTGTTAATTTAATGCGAAGCTACATTATTATCATTATTAGTATTTGGATGGAATCAAATTTTAAATCATTAATTTCAATCAAAGTTGAAATCAGTTAATAATCGCTAATACATTCTTGCATAAACTCTTCGATGAGTACCATATTTAAATAATTTTCTATAAATATCACTATCCATGACTAATTGATATTGAAACATCATCGTTTACGGTATAATAGAATTCGAGTATTTATGGGAAATAAAGACGCAGAATGTTGGAAATAAGAAACTTTATTTACCTGAAAGTCATAATTATTAATCTATCAATAATATATATTCTCGCACTGGTGAAAAAATATCACGCCAAGCTTGCAGTCAAGCACGAACAACACATTCGTGATTAAAATAAAGCAAGTAACAATATAATGCATTTGCATCTTCTTAAATGAATGTCAATACCAAATTAAATACAATAAGTAATAGGAAGAAGGAATATTATTCAGTTAACATCAAAATCATTGAGTGATTTGAGGTATGAAGTTTCAAAGTAATTTAAAATGGGTGTAAATAATTTGTACTTATTCTATGTAACTGAAATGACACACGATTATCATTTGAAGCTTTCGTTGAATTCAATTGCTAAAAAGTAAAACATTAAAATTTAAAAAAGAAGAGAAATATTCTGCAATTGAAATATACTGAAGAACTGAAAAATTGGTTCAGCTATTCAAACTATAATTTATGTAATTTTTATCTTGGCCTACACCAGATTAGAGTTGCAATCCCTCAACTTACCAATTCAACAGTATGAAAAAGAAGAAATTAAGGCATGAATGAAAACCCAAAACATCAAACCTTAGATTTCGCCAGAGATTAGTCAAACAACATTTCCTACAGAAGAGGAACAACCCTTTTAATCACCTTGCATAAACACTATTTTGATGTAGATAGCAAAAATTCCTTATTGTATTAATAAATTGAAGAGATCTGAAGAAACAATGAATCCATTAATAGAAATTAAGGTTTTTCAATTACTAGAAGGTATCTGAATTTTCTGAAAATTCTACGATTCCTTTTTGAATTAAGAGATTATTCAAACTCATTTACAGAGAAATAAGAAATACCTGAAAGTCATTGTCTATTTTCTTAAAGTCAAACTTTGTATGGTCAACCTTTGGTTTCGTTATTTGATTAAATTTCTTACCGTTCAGGTCAGTATGTCTCCAAGAAAATAAGATTAAATTGACTAAATTTATGAAAATTTTTCTGTAAATGTATATAGAACAAATTTCACCTCTAATTTGCGGAAAAGAAATAGGTCAGTTTAAGGGTAGCCGAGTATAAATACCATGATATCTAAAACCGACAAAAGCTATCCTTACACATAAGAATCTGAAACGATATAGAAACTTATGACTTAACGTCTTGAACCGTTTGGCATTAACTGGATTAATCAAAAATATTTTCAGATATTTCAAATGAAATAACGAGAAAAGAATCTTTACCAATAATGCTTCTGGTAGTAATTGTCCTCGGCTTCACACTTAAAAAAAAGGCATGAAGAAAAAAAAAATTCCGAACGATCTACGAAGTGAAATAAAATTGTGAGCCTCTAAATTTAGAAAATTTATAGCTTTTTAATTTATCAGAATGTTTCGATGCCGCTCGTGTTTACATGTAGACAAAATATTGCGGAATATATAGGCAAAAAATTATTTTTGTATGTTTAAATAAGAAATTATGAAGCATGAGGTTTAAGATTGACACGAATGCAGGCTATATTAAATTTTTTCAACATTTTGGAATGATTCCGAATTTGAAAAGGCTTCCATGCGAGTTATAATCAAATAGAAATAGTTTTTACACAGAATGAATTATTACATACAAATAAGGAAGTTTTACATTTTGTAAAAGCTTTCTGCTTAAGAAAAGTACAATAAAAATTGATAAGTGTGTATTTATATTGAATTAAAAATAGTCATAGAAAAATTAGAAACGTTCTATTAGAATACCAGTATGAAATTTTTTAAAATTCATTGGTTATTAGGCATGAAATTACTATATTAATAAATAACTAAATTTGTAATTAGTTTTCTCAGATGAACATGCTTTTTTTTTCTGTCTTCAATATTTAATATTCTAACGGTATGATTTTCTTGATAAAAATTTGTAGATCTTTCCATCAATATGAAATTTTGTGCCTCTGAGTAATTGATAGCGCCTACGGTTTCGTTTTAAAGTAAAGTATTAAAATCCAATGCCTTTTCCTGAACGAAAAGGATCAAATTCAACTAAATGAGTATTTTTGATTTAAAATTTGATAATAGTCCTTAATGCACGTACTTTTCCAAAGAAACAATCATTTCTAGTTGCATAGTAAATCATGGAAATAAAAATTAAAGAGTCCATAATTTTTAAGAAAAAACCTGAATTACTCCCCTTTTCCAATTTTCTTTCCCGACAGCGATTTGACATTTTGCAACGAAGAATGTAAAACATAGCTTGGTCTATTGCTTTAAATTCCTCCCGTTCCAAAATCATGACATAGCAAGCAGAATAATGTTCTTTATTTAAAACTTATTTGGAAACAATTGTTCAATTTAAAAAATAGTTTTAAGCTAACTATCCGAAAAAATAATTAACTAATTTAGTTCATTTGGAAGATTTAAGGCCTTCAACATATTCATATATGTGCTTTTAAAGTCGTCTTTTCTAGAAGTAAATACAATTTTTTTCAAGTTTTTTAACATTGTTATAATGTTCTTCAATTTGATGCTGTCAAAGGAGCAATGGATCACAACTATCTCACCTTCAATTTGAATTAAACACTTGAATTCATTTTACAAAATATGACATTCAATTCGGATTAAAAATTAAGATTCAATTATTATTTACAATAGTCTATATACATTAAATACTTTCTTTCGTGGGTTTATAACAAATAACTTTTAACCCTTAATTCACTTTGAACATATTAAACATTAATGAAGTTTCAACTATTTTTAATTTTAACATTTAAATATGAATTTAATTGCCTGAAAATTGTGTAATTTTCTAAGAGTGTGCTACTTGTTTTTTATTAAAAAATTATTAAATTGAAAACAATTTTAATTCTTTAATAGAGCTTTGAACTTAAAAACCTTTAATGTCAAGTTTTATTTTTTCGTATTCTCATTTTTAGACCCAATTTCTCATAAATTAGACAAAGATGCCTACTTAAACAAACATCTAGATATTTAGCAAATCATTTACCCCGCAAAGTTGATGATAATATTCAATACATTTTAGCAAAGTATCTCAATTTTAATTCGTTGCGTTTGCTTTTCAACAATTTAAATTTAATGAAAATATTTATGGCACAGGGGGCTCAGTTCATCAATTTATTTACTTTGGGAAATTGGTGTTTTATGAAATATTTGTATTTGAACAATTTTTCATATAGATCAGTTAACAGATTAAAATTGTATATAACGCCTTGTTTTGGTATTTTATTTTACGATTGGATATATTCTATCATATTTATTCGCAAAAAGTTAATGTTTTCATATACTTTTAAAAATTTCACAATTTGGAAATTTTACCTTATGTTCTGTAAATTGTCTTCTATTCTGTGGTATAATACAGTGAAACTTGTCTCTAGAGGCGTTAAAATTTAATATGTATAAAATTGAATTTACGAATAAACCAAAATTTAATCATAGACACATCAGATTTCAATTCATCAAAATTCCAAGTTCTAAAGAGAAATGCAAGAAAGCATAAACCAAAAACTCAAATAATTTTTTTAAGACAGAATTTCTGGAGTATTCAATGTTATAATCTTGAGAGTAATAAATGAAATTTTAAGAAATTCACATTAAAATTTCATCAATAGGTAAAATCTGGATAAGAATTTTTATAGATTTGATACAATGTAAATCACAAGAGATAACGAAAAATAAATATTTAGCTTATCATAAGCAAACATAAACCCTTACTTTATGTTTAGCCTAAGCATAAAATACATGTAATCCATCAGGGATAACTATAGCTATCCATTTTGTGGCAAGAAGGATTTATTTGTGGGGATATTTTATTGGCGAAATAGTCCTTTATTGGATAAGCTGCGCTTAGCTTAAAATTCAGACCATAATTGCCATTTTGATCAAAGCATTAATATTGGTCTTTTTCAAAAAATCACTTCCGAAAATATGTCTATAGTTCAACAAAAAGATGAGGATGAGTTGCACGTGAAGTTTTCTTGTGTATTTTGCAAAAAAATCGTCATTTCTTTGGATATCTACACGAACAGAGATCCAAGATAATAAACTATCGGTCATTATAGAGTTCAGTATGGTGTAGAAATATTATAAATATGAATGGATTATCTGGATTTAAGCTAGTGACAGTTTCTAGAGAGTAAGAGTAGTAGCTTTTTTTAAAACCCTTATTGCTCACAAGTTGAAACGCTAGTTAAATGTTAATTAAATAAAGTAAACACTGACGAAAATGAATGATGCTTCTGATTTACAAATTTATTACTACAGATAAAGGGGGCAGCAGCATCTTTACTATACCTCCAATCCGTAAAAATCAACATTTTATCAAAAACATTTGTAGATATCTGAAAATGGAACTAACAAAGCTAGAGTGTCTTTTGGGTAGTTTTAGAATAGATATTTGAAAGGTACGTTTAATTCTAACAAAGGAACGAAATGGATAAATGAATGGCATCCAGGCACAATAGAAATTCTCAGAAAGTACAGGAAGGACGGTATTGATTTCAGATGATTTTCCATGAAGAGAACATTTGCTTAAAATTCGAAAGAAATACCATATAGACAGCATATACCATCTCCTTAATTCCAAGAGATATTTGATGATCGGAGAAGAAATTAAAGCACCAACACACAGCTTCCATATCTTCTATGACGCATCTGAGGGACTTTATTATTTACTTAGTTCAAACGAGATAGGTAGGAAGGTAGTGTGGTAGCACAACGCATCTGGTATTCAATTCTGTATTGGTAAAACTTCGATAAATACCTGTGAGACAGGCGAAATTAATACTCAAGCTGTACTTCACAAAATTCATAAACATTAAGTGATCGCAAACAATCTTTCAGTAAATAAGAAAGCGTGAAAAATAAAACCAATATCAAACAATAGGATAAACAATTTTTCTACTGATCCTTGATAATTACAATATATCTTTAAGAACAAATGTGGGTTTTGGATGCAAAAGCCTTTTGAAGCCAGATATGCATATTATTATCAGAAAAGAAAAAATGTTGCAATTATACTAAACCGCCAAGTTAATGGCTGTCTGTCATTGTCTTTCAGTGAATGTGGTATAGACAGAAGAAATTAGATTAATATTTAAAATCAAAACAACTCTCAAACCGTTACACAGTGGTATTGACTCTTTGGCAGTAAATATCAATGCATATTCCATATCGAGTTAAATAATATTAAGATTTTCTAAAAAAAAGTATTCTGCTGAAGGCTGAAAATAAATTTCAAGTTGGTTCGGCTTTTTAACATTGATTTGATTTTTCGATCCCCATGAATTTCTTAACGTATTGAGAGAATAATCATTTCAAAAACTAATTTTAAAAATTTGATTTTTGGAAATCAACGACCATATAGATGAAAATCGTAGATTAAAATTTCAGAAAATGTTTTTATGCAAAATCTTAAATTTATTTTTTAATAAAGACATTTAATAAAAATTATTCAAATTATTGAACTGAAAGTTTTATCAGGTTTTCTTAAACACTTCTACTAATAATCGTTTATTTAAACAAGGAATTTAGGATTAAAATACCATTCACTCACTAATATTTAGCCACTCTCATATTCAAGCTTCAAAAAATAAGTCGAATATTGTTAAAAATTTAAATGTAATTCTTAGCACGTGTCCGTATGAAATGAAATATATTTTCTAAGAATTGAATGGACTGAAAAAGTTTATCTTTTACAGCAACTACATTATTTGAAAAAATCTGCTTTATTTAAGGCAAACAGGTTTTAAATTACACCCTTTTAATTTATGGTCCAATGGCTAATCTGGAAAATTGTAGAAGTGCATGCGTTAAAAGGGTCTAAATGAAACAATTATTCTTGATTTAACTTGAGACAAATTCTCTAATAAACTAAGAATGTTTAGCGTTTATCTATATACTTCGCTCTATGAATCAAATTTTATAAAATATTCCTGAGACACTTTTTTTAAAAATGGTTTTGCACCTAAATCAACTAAATCAGTTATAAAAACCTGCTAATTAAATAAAAATTTGATTATCGGTAGTCAATAAAATCAGGCAATCAAATAATTTCATTGAACATCTCAAAGGTGATGCTCTAATCACCTAGACCGATGGTACTCTGATTATGAAATTGTGATTATTCTAAACTATTCTATTAAAAATTTATATATCGATCAGAATTGACAGAAATACTTTTTCTTAAATGTCGAATTTTCCAAAATATTTAGATGAATCAGATATCTTAGGGCCAAAAGACTGCATAAAATTTAAACTCTATAATTTTTGAAGAATATTTATAGATCAAGAATATAATCAAGATAATTAGTCAAGGTAGGTAATAATTTGTCATCTTATCTTTCTGATAGCAAAACTTGAGTTTTTTTGAGGTATTACATAAATAATGAAAAATAATCGATACTTTAAAATATTTTTATATCAATTGCTAATAAGTCGATTGCCCTTGAAAGTTGAAATTTTACGGGAGCTCACTGGAAACGAGATGCATAGTGCAATGATCACAATGGTTTAAGTTCTCTATGATAGTGTGGACAAATTAAGGGAATATCAAAATACGATGGATCTAAATATTTTGCTGTATAATCTTTATAAATAAGAGACAAGTTACATGAAATTTATATTTGAACATTTTAGCTAGCATTAATTAATAATAGCGAACCGACTGGTTGCTTAAGGTGGCTAGTAATTCATAAAGATAACTTCATCGCTAAATGTCAGTTTGTAAAAGCCAAGCAAGAGAAAAGGATGATTAAACTACGATCGTACAAACATTTTCGAATCAAAACAATCTTTTTGAAGAATTGTTTGAAAATTGCATTTAAATATAATTTCTATCATTCAGATACAATTAATTGATATCTGAACTAAATCCAAAATTTTGACATTGGATATAATTCAGATGATCTTCATATTGAAATGTAGTCAGTCCTTTCCCTGAACGTTTTTTGAGGAGGAGGGGGCAATTTCTTGCTATATTTTGTGCTTATTCCTATTTTATTATTGTCTACTTCAGAATCTTTCCACACTTTTCGTATTTCCATTTTCTACGATGGAATGTAAAATTATTCTTCCAAATATAATTCTTTCAAAAGATTATGAAACTCGTTATTCAAGAGATTATGGACTTTCTTTTAAAAATGATCCAAGGAACATTTATGTTAAACGTCAATTCTTTTCATATACTAGAAGGCAAATTATAGGAAAGATTGTTGATGGTCGATTAACTATCGTTGTTTGTAGTTACTATTTTTACCATCTCAATTTCCTTATCAGTCAAATTTTTCTATTCCTTTAAATCTTTTAAAAAAATTTCTAAATCATAACTCGCTTTTTCCTTCGAAAGCTTTAGTGTATTATTTAAAAATATCCATTTTATCGTCATAACTCCCAGAGTAGTCTTCCCTTTCATAACCATCAACTCCATCAATCGACAATATAACGTTCGAATTTTATTTTAATCTACAGTAGCAGATGTTAAGTTTCTAATTCTACATTTGCTTACCCGTCAACACATTGCGCGATATTTTTCACCGCTTTGCATTGAAGAATTGTTTTTAAGCCAGTCCACTCAGTTCAAGGAAATGAGCTATAACACCGTGATTTCATTGCATTGACAGATATTAAAATTGGCATGGAGAGTTTTTTTTGGAAGCTTTTTTTCCCGATTCTTTAAAAAACCGCTTTTAACTAAGCTTTCTTAATCTTTACACTTGCCTCTTAAATTTCGACGAGATAAAACCCGATTACCATTCTATAGTTACGGGTAATTTTAATGATTTCATTTTAAAATTATTCAGTAACACCCAATTTTTTTTTAGAAATATATAGATCAAAAATTTACAAAATAAAAATTTAAATTATTCAGAAAATTTTCGAATTTTTAGTTTAAAATATTAGTGAAGAGGAATATAAATAAAACCAAATATGAGAAACCAGTACATCAATAGAAATGTTTAAAAATAAAGCTTTGTTTAAAATTTAAAATGGATCCAAAATAAAATTGGATAAAATGTATAAAATGTGGATATACTTTTGAATGTTCAAGATTATTCTATTAAGTGAACATGAACTTTTTAACAAATAAGAACATAAACTTTCCAATAGATAAGATTTTATAGAAAATGGATCACCGTTTGTATCATGAAATTTGGTCGTAGATTAGAAACCAAGTTACGCTTTCCTTTATATTCGCATAGAAAAAGTCTTTACTAGCAATATCTAAGGCCTTCAATAATTTCCAATTGAAATTATTTAGGTTTGAAAAACCAAGTTATATCGATGAAGGCAATAAATTTATTAACCCTTGCACACCGAAAAATAATTGGATGCAAAATCATTTACCTAATACTAAGATTTGTTCATTGCTATGAAAAATGTACGCAATTCTTTTAAGTCAAATTTCTTTGAAAAATCAATCTACATCTCAAACATTATGTAGGCGTTTTTAACAATGAAGTTTGAAAAATAAATAAATAGAACGTCAAAATGATGCACAATCTTGAATCAGAGGCACCATCGGAGTACAAAGGGTTAAAATAAATTCAAAAAGATTCTATAAACAAATGAAATACAAACGTTAGTCGTTCTCCTTAAAAGCTAAGTGAGACTTTGAAGTTCAGCTTAAGCTCACATTTAAATAGAAATACGGATAGAAATTATAAGATTGAAACTCAAGCGCTAAATATACAATATTTTTTGGCATTTTTTAAAACATAATTCCATAAATTGTGCCATGAATAAATGATTAATCCCAGGATCATTTCCTCTCTATTCCTTGATTTTTCAAAAACATTTTTGAAATTAGCTATGCGATAATGAAACTAAAGGAATTTTTCAAGTGGAAATTCTGAAAATTTTAAATAATAATTAAAAAATCTTACCAGTCCATGGATGGATTCATCGGCCCAATGAACTCGTCTTTCTCCAACGCCTTCTGAAAGAAAAAAAATAAACGTTTATTATTCATCTTGTTTTACAATGACAAAAA
>JAOUZG010006215.1:3483-15213 GCA_026289955.1 Argiope argentata
TCGGACGGTGTCGTTTCTGGTTCGGACGGTGTCGTTTCTGGTTCGGAAGGCGTCGTTTCAGGTTTGGATGGTGTTGTTTCTGGTTCGGATGGAGTTTCTGATTCAGTGTAAATTGGTGTTGTAGTTATTTCTTCAGTTGTTGGATCTAAAATTTCAAAATATGTTAAATTTACATTTACTTTTTAATTTAAACAGAATAGAAAGAATGGTGTAATAAGGAATACATATACTGAACTAATATTATTTTTTGTTTTTGATATATGCTGTTAATACAGCATTGGCATTTAGCTAAATAAGACCAAGTAAAAAAAATGCATTTTTTAACTAAAATTTTCTTGTATTAAAATATCATCTTTATTACAAGGAAAATTGAGCATATCAATATATACGTAGCATATAATGTTTACTAAAGATTTTGAGTGATTTTAACGTTAGAATGATGACACTTTAAAAGAACAATTAAACACTTCTTTTCATTTTTTTACCTTAATTTTCTTTAGCAATATACCGATGATGTGTCTGTACTGTATTATAGAATTAAATTGTTACTGTATTATAGAAATCACAGAATTATTGTTAAAATAAGTGATATATTATAGCAGACAGTTTAAAAGTGAGATTATGTAAATAAAATAATTGAGTTTATGAAAATAGAAGAAATTAATTAATGTTTTTTTAAAAACATCCTTACAGTAGTGTACTGAATACAGATATGAAAGCAAAACTATAAATGGGCACAGTGAAGAAATTTATTATTTATAATGAATACCTGAAAATTTTAATAGTAATAATCTTCAACATCTCGACGAATATTGATGTTTTTTTTTTCTTTATGAACAGTCTGTGACTCAATCTAATGGAAAATATTAAAAATACTTTCCAAATAATATAAATACGATCCGAAATATTAGTGGTGTTTATAAAATTTGATAATTTAAAGTGCACTTTATTTCATTGAATAGAGAATGAATTTCAATTATGCAATATAAAAGGAAAAAAGACTATTTCTAAACAATTATACAATTGACTTTAGATAATGTTAAAAACATTCATAGTTTTTGATGTAATACCATTTTTTTGTATCATTAAGGAACTAAGAGAAATAAATACATTCAATATCTAGAGCCACCTTTATATCTAGTTCCTCATTGACAAGTATCTCAATATCCAGTCTTTGATATTATGCTCTTTAATGATAAGAAACTTTAACCGAAATTCAACTAAAACTCTTCAGATAAGCATCAAGGAATCCATGTTTTGCAATGTATCGACTGGTTTTGAAATCAACTGATGTTCTATGGCTATTTACTTAAAATAAGAACTCGAAATTTTAAAAATTTATTTCCGACAAACTCTATCTATGAAACATCAATGCGAATATTTAATCCTCAAACGTTTACAATTGTAGCCGAAGCAGCGATTAAATGCTTTCATTGATGTTTCATAGATAGAATCTGGCGCATACTGTACATAATACTGCACTTGTACAGTCTTATACTGTATAACAGCTATCAAAGGGCGACTCATTAATCACGAAGGCGACTATTATGAATATACTTTTCTTAATGAACCATCCATACCGCAGATATTCTTAAAATTTATATCTTATTGTCATATTTCCTAGATCAACCTAGAATGCTAAAGCCATATTTTCAAAGACGATATACCAACTGTGGCTGCTGAAGGTCAAAGAACGAATTCGTGACGCTACTGTTTGTAGCCAAGTAACATAGCCATAGACCAAGATGAGACTTCAGTTCGATGGATGTTATCTGACTTATTAAGCTAGGACCACAATACTCCCCACCAGGGAATCGCTGGAAAGAATAACGATTTTTATAGCGCCAAGCATTATGGTGAAATCTTGAGAGTTGTGTGCGTCAAGTGTGCCTGGCTAATTTTGCTGCGGATAGATGGCGCCACAACACCTACACAAAGTTGTGTAGTCAAGGTCACCAATGTGGCTATTGAAGGTCAAATAGCGCATCCTGGATACTAATGTTTGTAGGCGAGTAACATAGCCCTTAAACTAAAATGACATTTCAGTCATTTTAGTTTAAGGGCTGTATGGCATGGTTATAAATCAAAATTTTCCTTTTTAATTTGAAGCTACATTCTTCTTTGAAATTGCACAAAAAATGTAATTAGTTAAAACGATGCTCCGAACTTAGATTTGAAAGTTGCTATACTTCTTAGCGAATCAAAACCTCAATTTTCATGGTTTAGTTAGTAAGATGTTTAGCTAATGAAACGAAAAGATCCAGGCTCGCATCTCAAGTAAAATAAAAAGCAAAAAGAAAAACTTTTCATTTTTTTACACTCTAATAGCCAGTTTGCATTACTTTTGGTAATATTCGTAAAATTTGAAAATAATTTGCGCAATATTGAAAACTATATTGTACAATATCAGAATCTAATAGTGATCAATGGCAATAATGATCAAAAGGCTTAAATTTTATACTGTTTCAATTCTGCAAAGAAGTATTATTATTATTACTTCCCAAATTTCATTCGATTTTGAAGTGCGCTATTTGGTGACATATATCGAGATTTTTTTTTCTTTTTTTACTACTAATTCCATTTTGGTAGACTATATACTTGTATTTGTAATAAATGTTATAGTTAATTTCTATAAACAGTTATAAATAGTTGTGCAATCAAGTTCACTAATGTGGCTATTGAAGGTCAAATATCGCACCCTGGATGCTAATGTTTGTAGGCGAGTAACATAGCCCTTAAACTAAAATGACTTTTCAGTCCAATGGATGTTATCTGGCTTATTAAGCTAGCGTCACACAACTAAAGATTTAATAAGTTGAAATTTGACAAAGTATCATACATCACATCTTTAATAGTTACCATGAAATCTCAAGAAGATACCTGGGAGTCGGCGGGGAGACGAAGGATTTTTATAGCACCAAGCGTTATGGTGAAGGCTTGAGAGTTGTTGTGTCAAGTGTGCCTGACTACTTTTGCTGCGGATAGATGGCGCCACAACATCTAAACAAAGTTGTGTAGTCAAGGTCACCAGTGTGGCTACTGAAGGTCAAATATCGCACCCTGGATGCTAATATTTGTAGGCGAGTAACATAGCCCTTAAACTAAAATGACATTTCTGTCTAATGGATGTCATCTGGCTTATTAAGCTAGCGTCACACAACTAAAGATTTAATAAGTTGAATGTTGACAAAGTATCATTTTGAATAGTTACCATTAAAATCTCAAGAAGATAAGCAGCTGGCTAGAACAAACCACAAAATTTGATTCAAACATGTACATTCTAAAAATATTAATGTAAGCATAAGTTTTTCTTTGAAAAAGTGAAAAATAAATTACCCTCTTTGTCTGGTTTCCCGTCGCAAGTGACTTCGCGTATGTCGAGGCACCTCCTTCTGTGAGAGTGATATCGTCTTCCCCTTCTGCATTCTCGGATGGTTGGAATGCGATCGTGGCATTGGTAATACCAGTTACAGTAGGCTTCGTGAGTGAACCGGCCGAAGTTCTCTTTGCAATTGAATTTTGGACGGGGGTCAACTACCTTGTCCTCTGGCTCATCAGGATCCACTGAAAATTAAATAATTAAATTATAAACAATGCATGAATTCCAAAATATTTCCCATAGAAAAAGATTGTAGAAATCGTTTTACCGACAGACTTCTTTTTTAAAAAAAAATCCAAGTTGTTCTCTAAATAAATATTTTTTCTATAAACTAATGAGGTTTTATTATTGCTCAAACACACATTTGTATTTATGGAAGATTAGCTTTACCCGCGACTTCGTATGCATGGAAAAGCACACAATTAACCCAAAAAACAATTCATTTACAGTGCGTACCTGAAATAAAGCAAAACAAGTCCATATTTCTATAAAATCAAATCTATTTTTTTCTGTAGATCGAGATTGAGACAGCTACAACATTATTATACACATATTTTTAAACATTTAATTAAGTTGAAAACACATTTGTTAACAATTACAGCACACTGAATTTTCAACACCAATTGGCGCATCGCGATACAGATTAGATTTTATTATTAGCTTTATTCCGTTTTATTTTAATTCAAAAGTACTTTAAAATGAGTCCAAAAAATTGATTAATTAACAATATTTGATACTAATTGCATCAAACAATAATAAAATAAACGGAATCGTTTGAAATAATGTGTCGAAAACATGTTAAGCCTAACCTCTTTAGCGTGAGAAAAAAAAATCAAACTGAAATCTTACTCATTTGGTGGTGGGAAATGAAGATATTTGGCTGAAAAGTTTGTTTTTTAATTTAAAAAAATTCGCCATTCAATTAACCGGAATAAATGGTAGCCTATGTCCTATTCCAGACTATAATCTATCTCTATGCTGAATTTCGTTCAGTTGTTCTGGCATGATTAACTAACATGATCCGTCTATCCAAACTTTAATTTTTATATTAATAGTATAGATGAAATTAATCCTGATAGAGAAATAATTGGAATGCGAATGGATGTAGATTTCTCCCCTTAAAACCAATTTGTTTTAATTCTGATATTTTAGATCTTCTTCAATTACTACACAATTAGTTCTACGTGTTTATCTACAGATTAATATAAATTTATATCGATCCAGATAATGAAGGTGATATCAAAATATTCAATTTCCTTTGATATAAAAATATATCATTCATAAAAATCATCAATATTTCTTCATTTTATTAAAAGTCAAGTAAGTTTAATATTTACTAAGATGCTTTAAATAAAAGCTATTTTATAAATATTAAGATAAATAGCAGTAGTTGCAAATATAATATTCACTTACGATCAGGATGAATTCTGCTTCCACAAGTAACCTTATTTTCAGATTCACAAGTCCTCTTACGCTCGTTGTACAGTTTTCCTTTCGAACAGTAGTGTATCTTGTACTTTCTGTTCTCACATTTGTAGAAAGCACTGCAGTCCCTCTCGTGGGGGTATTTGCCACTTTTGGACGGACACACGAACACTTCTGGCTTTTCTGTCGGGCGCAGTTCGTTGTCACCTGTTAGTTAAAAAAACGAATTCATGTAAACTTCAAGAATTCTACCTTAGCACTGATTGGGATCGTTTTGAAATGTACTAGAGCAGTATAAAAGCGAAATGTTTAAACTTAATATTACCTGGAAAGCATTTTTATACTTTTTATGACCAATTTCGAATAAAATTTGATACACAGTTACGATTTTAGTAACAAGATTACATGCCATATTTGATGCATCTAATATTTAGGATTTTGAAATCATGTTTACATGCATGAAAATGTACAGACCAAAAACGGCCAACTCTCTAAATATTGATTCGATATTTAGTAAAAATTTGAAAATTAGATACTGTTATTGTTGTTGTAGTTACCTATCCCTCTGGTGTAGGAAAGCTTATACCAGACCCAAAAGGCCCCGACGTGCCAAATCCTCATAGATAAGATCCTATTCAACCCACAGCAGTCTCCATGATTCGCCAAGATAATTAAGAAGGTGAGTAGAACTGGCAGAGATGGAACAGGAACAAAGAGAGAAAATCCTCTCCCCATTCAAAAACCTCAAACATTTTAAGTGGAAACATTTAAGCTTAAACATTTAAACTGTGTCTTAAATTTTATGTATCTAAATCATTGAATTTATTACTTATTGCACTTATATACACACGAAAGTACAGACAGACTACAGACTGGTAAGACCTTTCACTTATTTAGTTTAAAATTGTATGCTTATCTGTGCTTGAATTGCCCAAACTGATTGGACTTTATCACAAGAGTAACTGGCTCGGATTTTGGATTAATACTAAAAGGAAAGAATGATACTCGCATCTTCCAATAGTTCACACTTTTATTCACGGCTACTCGTACACTACTGAGCTATGCTTGCTTTCGGTGGGGCAACACACTACGTGCGCGCCACCTATTGATTGCATATTTTACAACTTCTTAACACTGATTACCAATTTTTATTTATCTGCCCTGTTTCGTTTCGCTGCTATTTTGTCTTAGGAAATCAGAGGGACGAATTTCATTCTAAATTCGATAGAGATCAATAAATATAATTAAAAAAGTATCAAATTCCACTCATCTAGATCAAAGCATTTTTCAGTTATCGTTTTCGTAAACTTACGATTGTGGTATCGTCATGTTCTAGATTTAATTGATCAATTTTTTTTTGAAATCATATTGACTTGCATTTAAATTTACGGATCAACCAACGGCTCTGAAGGATTTGACACAAAATCTGGTAAAAATCTGAATTTTAGATGGCAAAACGTTGTAGCCAAATCATTACATTTTTAATCCATAAATAAAAGACATATTTCTTATTTATGAGAATGAGCTTTTCGAACTCAAGGAGATCTACAAAGACATTAGTAAAATCTCAATTTTTTTCGCGAGTACTTTTCTTTTACCTTTGTATATTTCATTTAAGAGAAAAAAAAGACGAAAAATTTTTGAGAAAAATATCATAATATTAAAAAATTTGTCTCGAATTCGTTTTCGTCCTTGCATATCTTCAATTTATTTCATGTGTTCTATGTGTTTGGATTTTTTTCTTCTCATGACTTAGATTTGATTGGGTTTCAGCATTTCTCTTTAATTCTATTTAGATTCAAAAAAACTTTTAGTAAAATTATTTTGCTTGTTTATGTGTGCTTTTTATACGGGTATATGTTGTTTTGTTATTGATTTATTTCAATTAAACATTTTGTGCATCCATTTATTTAAAAATAATTCTTGTATTTCTGTAATACTAATTTATCTCTAAAACCTCATTTTCCTGGGTTTTCCAGTTGTCTTTAATTCTATTTAGATTTAAAAAAACTTCTCTTAAATCATTTTGCTTGTTTTTTTTGTGTGTTTTTAATAATGGTATATTTTGTTTTTTTGTTAGTTTTGTTTTCTTTGATTTAAACTTTTTGTGTAATCTACTTATTTTAAATTGTTTTTCCATTTCTTTGCTACTTATTAATCTCTAAAAAAAACCCCCTCATTTTCCTGGGGTTTTCGGGTCACGAGGTATCGATATTTTGACAAAATGTGAGACCCCTCACAGAAAAATTCCCTGGTTTGAGCCTGAGGGTGACTCTTGAAAAAGTATTCAGGCGGGATTCATTGTATTTTATTCCATTTCGATTTTGAATTTTACTTTTAACTTCAATCTTCCGGCTAATTTAGTTCAATTTATTTCAAATGCTCATGATATGTGTCTTTATTTACCTTGTGCCTAAAAGTGATATACATACCACTTGGGTCAATCCTCTTTTTGCAATCGACATTTTCACTAGATTCACACCTGTTTCTATATTCGTCGAACAACATTCCTTGTGGACACATAAATAATCTCACCCTCTTGTATTGACAGTTGTAATAAAGATGACAGTAGTACTCGTGTTTGTGAAGACCATACCATCTAGGGCACTTGAAATTGATTCTAACCTTGTTTTCTTCACTGCTATCTGTAAAAAAGAAAGACTTTCGTTATTTAAGTTACTTTGTTAAAGGTAAATACTATGAAAAAGTATTCTCCTCAAGATGGGACAATTAAGCTTTTTTCACAATGTTTAGAAATAGTTTTATCTATCTCTACTAATTTGCTTTTATACTAATAATTTCTTAAAGTAATTATGACGACTTTTAAAATAGTCATAATTTTATTTTATTTCAAGACGTTAATACAATTAAAGATATTTAGTTGAACTTTTGTTTGAATTCGTAATTTATTTTAATATTTCATTTGACAAGTTTTATTTCACGAAATTGAATTTAAGTTTCGTTTCAATTTGATTATCTGTTTTGGAAAGTAAACAATTAGGGACCGTATCAACAGACGATAATAGCACATTCTTTTGTTTTAAAAACGTGTTCAAAGCCATAGATTATTGAAGCTATAGACGAAAAATGAATTGATTATAGTAATATTAATAAAAAATATAGGTAACATTGAAAGAACCAGCTCAGACAATATCAAAATCTGCGATTCACCAATAAATAAAAATAATGCAATCATTGTGATGGAATTATAAAGGAAATCTGCACTTTGAACTTATACCTTGAAGTCAAAAGGTTACTTGAAACGTCTATTTTCAACAACATATCGAATCATGCAATGCCATTAAGAGTAAACAAACTGTAAGGGTGTTACTATCCAGCATGGTATAGTAAAATTTCTAAGCTTTCTTTTTATCATTCATCAAGAATCATTGGAGCTAGATTGGAATGTGTTATCGCACCCACTATATAGGCCCGACTTAGCTTCTTCAGATTTCTTTTTAATTTTTTTAATGCAGAACTCTTGAAATGGTATACTTTTTAACAACTCCGATGATTTAAAATCTCATTTAATTCGGACAGCTAACGGTCAAATTCAGACATCTTTTGAATATGAAATTGCGACGCGGTCTGCAAATAGTAAAAATGTCATCGGCAAAAAAAAACTTTTTTAATTTTTTATTTTTGAGTACAAATTTTGCATTTACTTCTTATTTAAAATTTGTAATCATTTGGTTGCAAACTCATTAAAATTCTTACAACTATTCTAAAGTTCATAAAATAATTCTCAATTAAAAAATTAAAGTTAAAAAGAAAAATAAAGGAATTAGTGGCAACAGCTCTTGTCTATGCCACTTTTTCAGAAAATTCTCTGAAGCAGAAAGAATAATGTTTTCGATATCAGCTTTTGCTGAAGTGTTACTACGCATTCAACAGCCAGAGAAAGAAGCGAATTTGATTGATTGATTACTAACTTAACACGACCTTGTTGTACACTGTCAACGCAGAATGAAAGTTGAAGATAATTAGCACTTAATGGAACTAAATGGCGTTTTCATTTAACTGAAAGAAAAAGTTTGAATATTAGATATGGAAGAGGAAAATCATTGTTGTCAATGGATTTTCCCAATTTCAATGTCTGGGGAAATTAAATGGAAGTTTAATCCTTTCAACAATACGAATGTGTGATCAGCAATTCAGTGGAAGTAGCTTATGTTGATTATGATATAATTTTTTTGTAGTTTTGAAATATGAATAATCATAAAATGTTAAACGATGCTTCATTTTTTTTCTTTTTGAAAGGTCTTAATCTCTTTTATTTTAGTATGATGAGTAATATCTAAAGAAACTTTAGAGGGAAAAAATACAATACTGTTCAGAAAATGTGAGAGTTATATACATTTACTCTTTAGAACTCTCGTAATTATGAAAAGGAAACCAAATTTTTATCGGGAATTTTGATTTTGATCACTTTGTAAGAGCTTTTAGCATCTTAAGTTTTAACCCTCATAGCATGATTTTCCAAACTAAATTTCTAAAAATAACAATGGGTTCTTTGCAGTAAGGGAAAATAATAAAAAAGCAGATAAAGAAAAAAAATATATAAAAAGATCAAATTAAATATTTTCTGTATTTATTTCGGAAAAATAGCGGGTATCGATTATTTAAGCAAAATAAACCCTAGCTAAAAATAATTATAATGTAGTAAAAATAAGTTATTCACCTGCCTCCAAAATATTTTTGTTTTCCGGAAAAATGAAATGAACCAAAGATTTATTACACTAAATTTTGTCTAAAAATATGCCACTTGTTCAATATGGAGGGAAAAAATTGTCCTAATTTTTGAACATTTTTAACAGCTGACGTTCATTTTTTTAACCTTTTTTAAAAAAGAGTATTATGTAGTGTTAACATACTTATAGCTAAATATTGAAAATAAACTAATTGCAAATGTACAATTCAATATAAGATCCGGTATCAATTTTGAAACTTAGGACATTTAAGGATTAAACTTTGTTGCAATGTTTAGTATATATTAAAATGACACAAGAATGAAAATGGTAATAGCTTGCATTTTTAAAAATTTAATTTAAAAAAGGATTAATGAAAATAAAATTTGCGAATGAATGAACCTTCCCCAAATTTTAATCCCCATATTCCTAAGATCACACGAATATAGGTATTTCAAAAATCCGAAAAATCCAATTTTTCCTTTCAAAGACAAGAAAAGCTCTCTTTTCCGTAAAAAAGTAGTACTATAAGTGTTAATGTATAAAAGAGAACCTCGCTTAACTGATGCTTACTAAACAAATGTATGACCGGACATTCTTTGAAAATTCACAGAAAATCTTTCCGTTCCTCAAATCCATCTGAGGGTATGTCTCTAATTAATAAAGAAAGCATCATTGATATTAAATTGCACATTTAACGGAAGTGCGAGGAAATTTCTCGGGGACAGCTAGACGTCCTCGCTGTGGTTTAGTTGAAAGGACATTTAGGGAGTTTCAGTATTGATAGAGTCAATAAAACTCCAAGCTAAAAGTAAAAAAATGTTATCAAGTATACTTTCATTTCAAATTTATAGAAGTACGCCCTAGTAGGTATGTATTCCCTTTTTTATAACCTTCACTATGTTATATATATGTTACAGTTAAAGTATATAATGCAATTATTTTATAGAATATCTAGTTATTTCATGAAATAACTGATTGTGTCCGTTAAAGTGCAAAACTCTCTTGTATTTCTAGTTTCAACTAGTTATTTCATAGAATAACGATCTACAGCCCCTTAAAGTGTAAAATAATCTATATCATATCAATATCATATACCTCAAAGTTTATATACTGGTCAGGGATTTAAAAAAAGTTCGTGTAAAACCCAGTGTGTCAACAAAAAATGTTTTTGTTTTAGAAATAATGTCCTTTGTAATTCCAAGTGTCATTTTAGTAATCCTCGTTGTAACAAATGGTTTTAAGGTACGTTTCCATAAATATCATTTATACGCTGCATAAATTAGATAAATTGCTTCTTTTTCCTTTTAATTGTCTATCATTAGTTTATTTATAGAATACTTAGTTATTTCATTTTAGATAAATTGTTCATTTTACACTTTAACTGTCTCTCATTAGTTAATTTATAGAATACCTAGTTATTACATAGAATAACTAGTTAAAGTATTACATTAATTACATATTACACATTTTAACGGACACTATTAGTTATTTCATGGAATAACTAGGTATTTTATAAAATAACTGCCTTATATACTTTAACGGTAACACATATAATTCAATTAAAATTTGTAAAATAAATTTATAATATTTCTCCAGTTATAAACTATATCTGAATTTACTGTATTCATGATATATCGTGTGTATTAAACTGGAAAAGATGCGGTAGAAAAGTGCAAAATAAAATATAGTAGAAATTTGTAGCTTTATTGTTTACCTAAGATGAAAATATCGATTACCTCGAATTTATCACTTGAATTCTGTTATAAAAAAGTATTCCTTACCAATATTTTTCTTGCGTTTTCCACAGTCTACTTCTTTGGATTTGAGGCACTGTAACTTTTCAGCATCAAAACGATGTCCTTTTGGACAAGACATGAGGCGGGCTTCCTCAGCATCAAATTCATAAAAATATTTGCAGAATCTCTCATGGGGCAAGAAAATTGCATCGTCTGAAATTATTGGTCTATTCTTTTCTTCTTTGGAATGTTTCTTTTCTTTAGATTTCTTTTCCTTTGAATGTTCTTTTGACTTCTTTTCTTTGGAATGTTTATTTTCTTTTGACTTCTTTTCCTTAGAATGCTTATTTTCTTTGGACTTTTTTTCTTTCGAATGTGGTTTCCTTCTATAATAATTATTCAAGTCTGCATCCAAGGCGTCACTTTCAAATGACTCGGACGAATCAAAATCTTCTGATAATTCATCTGATTCGTCGACGTCATTGATATGCAGCTCAGC
>JAOUZG010006248.1:0-28190 GCA_026289955.1 Argiope argentata
ATATTTGTTCCAAATATCTGTTATTTCAATCATATTATTAATTAAAATTATTAATTATAATTAAATTTAAAATTTATTAATTATAATTAATAATTAATTTACTAATGTAAGAAACATGTGGTTGAATTAATTTATTTATTTCAGCTTACTTTTTAAATTTTTTTCAATAATATTTATTTAATTATTTATTGGATTATTCTGAAAAAGTTGAATTAAAAATAAATGTCATTTCTTTAAAATGTTTACATTAGTTCTAAATTCTACCAATAGATGGCGCCAGGGAAGTAAACAAAATTTTACCATCTCAGGAACTCATATTATAGGCAGTTGAAAATGAATCTTATCGGAAAACTGATTGTTAAATGCGAATATTCGAAAGTCAAGGTCACTATCAGTGTGAGGCTCGCTGTGATTTATAACTTTGCAGTGACTTCACTGAAAAGTGAGAAGTCGCTGTTCCGATAGATTTCAGTGATATGCAATTCAGTGTTACGATTATTCCGAGAATAAGCAGTGCGGTCACTTTTCAACCCATTCACAGATTTCTCCTTTTATCTTTATTCCCGTTAAGAGTGCCGTATACACGCCACCTACAATTTTCAAACGTAATGTTATCCTATGGGAAAATATTGTACCCGTGTTTCGTTTGTTATTACGGTGTCTTTATTATGAAGTCATTCTGCCATCGCAAGAGGGAATAAAAACACAGGTTTCTCCCGAAGGAATTTTTTTTTCGTGCGTGTCAAAATATTTTTTAATATTTAATAAAAATTGAAAAATGTCAAGGGCGCCATTTAAACGATTTTTTAAAAAAATATGTCATAAATAAAATAAAACTAGCAACTGAAATACATTCGTTTTGGTACCTTCTTTCCGATACATATAATTTTTTTAAAAAAATAAATTAGGAGAATGTGTAAAAACCGCATTTTATACTTAAACTTGGAAGAATAATTTGAACTCCCCCCTAAAGTTCCTTTAACTCCTCCCTTTCGCGGAGGAATACACACTAAACCCTCCTTTTACCACGTGATGGATTGTTACTTTTATTATCTGGACTTCACACCGTCTTCAAATGTCCCCCTCAGTGTAATTTTCTTTCTGCTTTTTGTTTTGTTTTATTTTATTTTGTTTACCATCACAGCTGTGGTCATCTGCCCCTTCACAATCTACACTTGTTTCAGCAAATACTACCGCAACCCTGAAAACAAAATTAGTAAACTTTTGTAAAAGAATTTGAATTTTGCATATTTAGCTAATAGGTGGTGATAGAATTTCAGAAGTAAAATGCACGGCAAATATTACTCCGGATGAAGTAATAAAAGTTTTTTAAAAAATTTATTTTGGAAATTAAGCAACGATGAAAAACAACCATAAATAAAAATCATAAATATTATTTTCAAGGACAGGTCCAGCTGCATATAACACACACACACAAAAAAAAACACGTTTATTTTCAAAGTGGACGGCAGAAAACAGAAAAAAATTATTCATAAATCCAAAATTTTGGCAATGAAAAAAAAAATTAAGATTCTTTTAATTTGACTGTTTATTGCCGAATTCGTTGATCTCAGATATCTCGAATGAATGAAAATTCGAATCCTTTTGCTATTATAGAGGATCAAAAGAAAAAAAATTAATGGAAAAAAAAGAAGAAAAAGCAAAATGTTTTCGAAGCTTTTCCCCCTTCTGGATATTTTTATAACTGTACTTTATATACAATTCATAAATCAATGCTATTTTGTCTGCATTCTTTTTTTGTAAAAATTTTTTAATTATTTGATCTTGTGTTTATGATATTTTGTACATACATTTATCTTATTCATATATCTTACAATAAATAATGGTTAATTTTATTATCAATTGAAAAATAAGGTTGCTTTTATCAGAAAAAACAATTAGCGGTAATAATTCATTTAAAGAAAGTAAGATATAAGAACATTTATATTTTTTTATTATTTACTAATACTTGATTATTCTCAAGTTTCTGAATGAGTTTTCTTCAAAATCGTTGATATCTATAGTCATAAAAGAGTAAAAAATGTATATATGTGTATATATATTACAATAGTTCACTAAGCAATATCTTTATTAAAAAGTCGCCTTTGACGATCAGCTGGTTCAATAGTAGAAAAGAAATCTAAAACTTTACATATTTTATATAACTTGGTTTCTAAATAGCTTTTTTTTTTTGAAAAATATTTAGCTATCAAATCTTCAATTTTTGATAGCTATATAATTGTGTCATATTATTATGTAGGCCTTAAACAGTTCTGTTCATTATATTACTTATCTCTTACTAATTTTCTGTCAGAGTGCTTAAAATTTACACGATAAATTAGAGTGGAGATGTTAAATTGTAATTAATATAAATGTATTTTCTTGAAACCAAGTACATCTTTTTTTTAAATATGAAAATTGAAAGCAAAGTCGTTCAGTATTGAAATTGTATGTACGTTGCAGAATAATTATTATCATGTCAGAACATATTTTGGGAAAGAGGTTTTCTGGTGTGAACAAAAATCCATAGGTGAAAAATAAACATTTTAAATTTTATTATCCGCACAAGCATCTCAAAAGATCAGCTTTTAATAATGCGTTGCCATAGCATTTACAAAAGCTTTGATTTAAAAAAATAAATTAATGACTACAGCCAATAAAACCTAGAATAACGTTATTTTGAGCACGTGATTATATGAAATGTAATGAATAGGTAATGGGATATGATTTTTAAACAATAAATGCGAGGCAAAGTTCTTTTGGATTGCTTGCAGTGCTAAAGTGATTCATTCAATGAAACCAATAAAATGAATAAAAATTTAATTTAAATTGCACGAGCACATGATGCTTGGCCGTTCAAGAATTGATGTTCTGACACATTTACATTGAAATATGCATAGCAGATTTCGTTTAAATCTTTTGTAATTTTCATAACATCTTCATAACATCATTATTCAACAGAAATTTCACTCATTTTTCGTAAAATTCAATTTTTAATTTTACTTTCAAAACATTTAAATGATGCAAATGTAAATATTTTATATGACTTCAGTCAATAAATGTTCCTATAAAAAATTATGAAATTCACATTTTACACAGTCCTTTTGTCCTAAGAAATCATATTTTGAAAAATACTCTTCATACTTCGAGTTTTAAATAAATAAACTTTCTGTCTTCTGTTATAAAATCTGTTAGTTTTTACATGTCAATATTTGAACAAACAGTATTTTCATAATCATAGGCCAATCACTGTCGAGAAATTCTCGTAGCGTATCTTTTCTCGAAACCGCTTATGAAGTGGTCTAAAATCGTCAGCTTTTACAGAAGAACGATATTCAAATTTCATAAATTATTCATTTTTAGTGAATGATTTAGTTGATTGGAAATCAAATTTTTTTCTTTAAAATATTGATGTCTCAAGAAAACTTTGGTATCATTAAAAAGATAGTTTTTTAAAAAAAAATCTTTTTAAAAATCGTGACGCAAAAATCTATTTTGTGCTGTTAAACTTTCGGAAGTTATAGCGTTCTAAATTTTATAAATTTTTAAAATCTTGTTATTTTTTAATGTAATGAATTATTGGATGTATAAGGCTCAATATTAGTAAAATTAATTATTTTTTGATTAGAATATTATCTGTACAGCGTATAAATAATACTGAATGTGAAAGTTTTTGTATAAGTTGAAGTTTAAACACTTTCGTTTTTCAAGTTCCTATTTCAGTTGAGAATATTGAAAATTAAAAGAGATGCATTGCACAAAATGTTGAATGGTATACGGTTTTTAGAAAAGTAGTAAATGTTAAATGTCTCATAGAATTTGAAATTAACCCGGCAGGACGGGCGCCGCGAAAAGTAACACGAGAACGGGCGTGGGGTGTCAGCACACCCCAAACATATTAAATGGCATAAATACGAAATTTTCTCTAAATTTTAATTGCTAAGGAAATTTATGATAACTACACATTTTTGCGAGAAAAATGATAACTAATATGTTAAATTATCGTAATTTTCGAAATTTTTAATGAATAAATTAAAAGCTCACACCGTTTTTGTCACAGTTCGAAAAACGAACATTTTCCATCGGGGATGATTTTTGTTACAATTTTTATTATAGTAAAAATTATACATTATTGTAAATTAAAATGCTGAAACTAAACAATTTTCTTAATAATTTAGGTGTACATGGATCTGAAACTTTAGATTTTTGTAGTTATTACATACAGCTTCAATTTCCGAGTGTTCTCGACATATATTTTTGTCGCACCTCACACACATGGTTTTTGATTTAATATCTTTGTTTCTTGGACATAAATAGCATCTTCTGTGACTCAGCTTTCTTTATATCTTTTCCGATAAAAAAGCTGGTTCGGTCGCAAAATTCCTCTGAATAATCGCATTCTTCTAATTCAGACTGGTGATCACTGAATATGTAATCATTATCTAAATCGTTTAATTCTTTAACTATATTCTTTTCATCAGACGAAATCTTCTCTGACATCTCTTGAAGTCTGTTTATTTCTTGCTTATACGTCAAACAAAGAAAAGACTGATCAGAACGACTGGAACAAACCATGGTTTCGCACTAAAAAATACTAACACGAGCGCGCGCACGGGGTGTCCGCACACCCCAAAATCGTTCTATAAGACTAAAATGGAGTCTGAATTCGCCGTTTTCAGACTCTATGCATGGAAACTGACCTTTGAGGCAGGTACTGAGGGGCCAGACCACTTCGGTTTATAGAGACAGACAGCAGATGAATATATTTGGGCGTGGGGTGTCGAAACACCCCGCGCCCGTCCTGCCGGGTTAAATATACTCGTGTGTGTGTGTGTAAGCAATCAAGAACAAGTTAAGTAAATTTTAGCAACCATAAATCTGAATTATAAAAATTAACTAAAACTAAGTTAGTCACTGCTTTTATGACAACGTTTTCTTATATGACAAAACATAATACTTTTTAATGTGTAAGCATTTGTGTAACAATATAATTTACAGCTATTTGTTTATCAATTCCTGGTGACATAGGAGTAATCATAATTTCTATTTCGTACGAAGCAATATTCCTACCAAATTATTTAATTGAATCACGCACAACTTGTAAAAAAACTTTAGTTACATACAAATAAACAAAATTGCTGACAAACTTTCAGAAATGCGGAACAGTCTTGATTCATAACGAATGTTAGCGAGAAAGCTTTGCAGTTATTTGCTCTTTTTTTCTGTTTCTTTGTGTTTAATGTTAGTGACCATATTATATTGAACAAATTCTTTAGAAATTAGATTCATTTTTTAAAAAAATGTCTAACTTCTTTTTATTGTTTCCATATTATTATTTTTTATTTATAAGTAAAAAAAAATATTAGACGATTTTTCAGTCTCAAATATTCTAGATTCTGATACAAAATATATCAACAAATCCTGGTTAAGCAGATGAATGGTTGTACTTTCAAAATCCAATAAATAATTAAAACAAAATAAATTTAGAAATTATCACACAATTAATGGTTTAAAAATTTTCAAAACCAGGAGGCATTCAATCCAATATGTGCATTTTACAATTTAATTCATTATTTTTCCTTCCAATTTATATAAATAGTATTAAGTTGGTTATATCTCACGTTTAGGAAAGCTGAGGAATAGAATTCATCCTAACGTTATTTCCGAATTAAATATATTTATCTTTTCTTTTTAATTTGGTACAAATGTGCCATTTAATTAAAATTTAGGATATTGTCTTTTTTGCGAAAATCAGGCAGAAATCTGGAGCATCCCAGCTACACAGAAACACCAGGCAATGTTGCACAAGTTGAAAAATACAACTTAATTTTTTTTTCATTTCCTTTCTCATTTAAGACAATTCAATATATATTTTAAATAAATAATTTATTTAAAAAAATTAAAAAAGGAGGATTTTATTAAAATTCACTGTTAGTACTAAAACTATTGAGATAAAGGATTGGACCTATTCTTCGGAAAGGAGTCCGAAGTTTTACATTTTCATATACAAGTAGATCTTGCCAATCCTCCTGGATTGAAAAATTAATAAACGTAATTATTGTTAAAAATAAAGTTGTGTCAAATAAAATTCTATAACTATTAAATTATTTAATTACTCCCTCTTAATTACAGGATTCTACGATATTAACAGAATTATGAAATGTAATTAAATGCCTCAAACTCGAAGTGCTTCAATAATTAATCAGTGATGAATTCTATGTTCTAAGAGCCCTTCTAACATTCCCGCTGCCCTCAGTACGATTTTCTGTGCAAGCAGAGAAAATCTAAAATATCTAGCTCAAAGAGTAACTTTTCCAAACTAGTTTTTGGAGTGAGGGAGAGGGAACCGTGTTGGTTTCCGAGAAGCCTCCACAATGAAAAAGGGCAAGTTTTATTGGGGGTGGGTCAAATGACCTTCTGAATGTAGCACTTCTGCACGGCAGTATCTCCTGGGGACCAGGAATTCTTTTCTGGTTGGGTGTTATTCGGCTTGTCAATCAAACCTTTTAAGCTTCTTCTTTCGTTAGCTTAGTCACCGCCCTATCACCCCCACCGATAGGAGGCGCTTTCGTCGACATCGAGATTTTTTTTCTGTATATGGCACTCTTAAGGAGACGGAACCCTGAGGACACAAGAGGAGAATGCTTTGTATTTCTAGGATTTCCTTTCCTCCCCCTGTAGGGTCGGGGATCACCCGATACCCTTCTTTTCTTTCAGAGCTGTCGGCTCAGGCGGGGCCTCCGAGAAGAGCGTTATCTCTCCTATGGGCCTGTAACAGCAGAGAAGGGGAAACGACTAAGCGATGGTTGCTTTTCGCCTAAGTGTATTGATTCCATCCTTTTTCGTTCAGTTTCTTTCCTCTCATCTTTAAATAAACTTTGCAAAATAGCTTTAAATTTAAGAGTAATTAATAGTAGCGTTATACGTCCTTTATTTGTTTATAATTTTTTATAGAGCTATTAAATTTAGTTATACATGAATGTTTGGACACTTGAAGCCTTTTCTAAACTTTTATTTATACTTAATCCAGTTAGTGAGTTAGAATGGTAGCTAATGTGTGGTCTGATTATAATTTCATCTAGAAGAAGGTTTACATTCCTTTCAGATATACTTAGCTTCAAACATTTTTCTGATAAATATTTTTTGTATTCTGTACCATCCTTACTTGCCTTTAAAGATAATACAGAAGATATTTTTCTAAGATATCGTTCACTAGGCAACACAAAAATGTCACTGGAACGTAATTCATTATAAACTAACGAAGATTTTGTGAAAACTGAAAAAGCCCACGAAAGCATGAAAGGAGAATACCTTAAAGATGCTGAGGAAGTTAATAATTTCAACTGCTCGTAATAAAATTTAATTGCAAAATTAAGAGGATCTTCATTTTCTTTTGAATCAGTTAGGTGTGATTTTAGAGTAAATAAAATATTTTCAATGGTAGCATTTTCAATCATATCTTCCTTATTTTCGAGATACGCAAATAAATTTTCAATTTGAGAGTATAGAGTTACTTTTAATTGTTTATCTTCATTCATGGAAAAAAGCCAAGTCATACTTTGGGAGTCAATTTTTTTATTATTGAAGAAAATATTTATATTCATTTTAGCATCAATCGTGAAACTGGCTTTAATTTCTAAAGGAAGAGAATTAGGTTTTAATATATAATAACTGATTCTTGAATCATCAATGTATGCATTCCAAAAACTTTTGATAATATCTGTACGTTTACTTAAATCTTCAAAACAAGAAATAACATCTGAGTTTAAAAATTCTGTTATTTTTTTATCAGATCTTTGTAACTGAATTTCTCGCCGTAATTCAGGATCTTTTCTTGAAGACAATGAATTTGTTTGAGAATCAGAGAGATAGAGAGGCAAGTTTGGAAAAATGCGAGGAATGGATTTGGGTTTCAATTTAAATCTTTTACGCTGTTTTAATTCCGTATTACCATCAGATAGTGTACGGGCATATTCTTTAATTACATCATCATTTTTGAAGTGATGGATGCAAACAACCGATCTGGCAGTTGGCGTAAAATCCTTTCTGGGTATTTTTCGGAGCCATTGTTCCTTCAGATCTGCATCATTGGGGAATTTAAATACTTTTATATTTTCTTTAGCAGGAGGATAATTTGATTTGCAACCTGGTACACAGCAGACTGACGGCATTGTTATCTTTAAAGAATAATAAAAAAAATCAAATTATTTATTCCTTTGAGCAAAAATAATCAATAAATTTAAACATTGTTTACATTTCCAAAGGGGTAGGTTCCAAATAGTGGAGATATTTTTATAAAATAATTCTCTAACTTTCTAATATTTAATAGTTTTATTCACTTGAAATAATAATTTTATTTTTTCTGAGCGCTAGAAGCTATTGACTTGCCTAAAATTATTTTAAAAAGTAAAATACTTCCTGCAAAAAAAATATTTCTTTAAAAGTTGACCCAAAAAAATAGGGAAATAAACAAAAACAAAAAATTAGTTTTCTATGAAGTAAAAAAATTATAAGCAAACAAAATAAATTTACTTTTAGTACACACAAATTGAATTATATGAATTGTTAAACTACTCGTGTTTACACTCCGCAATGAATTGCGAATGCCTAATGCCATGAGACAAGAAAGGATTTTAGGCTTAATGTGTACTTCACATTAAAACTTAAAAAACCCCGCTATTAAAGAAAAATAAATAGTTTTAATTACTCACATGATAATCAAGTGCGATACGGTACTTCTTTTTAGTAATCCAGAGGCGATGTCACAGAATTTCAATGCAAAAAATACTCAAAAATTGTCACAATCGCAAACGAACGTGCACTAGGGACAATGGACATCAAATGACACTAGCGTCTCAATCCCAACGTAAATCCCTATGGGATGGACGAATCCATCAGTAACTGTACTTTTCGTAGGTAGGAACATTGGACTGAGAGGGGCCACAGGGATAAGCGTTGGCTTTTAAGTGTTGAGTTGTATCACAACACTTTTCCCGGCGAGTTGGGGAAGAATTGTGTCGCTTTTTCCAAACCACGTGTCGGCAGATGAACTTAAAACATATTTAATCAGTAAACATTTTACTTATTTAATGGATATTTAATACAAGTTTTGTGGTTTTTATGTATTTAGTGGCTTTTTAATGGTTTTCTACTATTTCTATTACTAATTTTAGAGGGTTCAGAATTGGTTGACATTAATGAATCTTGAAAGTACTTCTTGTCTGTATACTTTTCACTAATATCTAATTTGCACTGTTTCTGTTTTTTTTAAAACGCTGAATGAATACAATATATTTGTTGTCAGAGAAAAATATTCTTCTGATGATTATATTTCCCTTCACACTCACAGAACAACTACTGTCTATTTTTTTAATAATATCTAAGCTCAACATTTCTATTCTTTAAAAAAAAAATTCCCTATTCTTAAGAAAACATAATTAAATTCTATTCTGCTATTGCTAATTTTAAGTTATGATGTGAGAACATTTGTTTTGTGAAATAAATTTTGATTTTACTGAAGGTTGGATTATTAAATCATAGCTAATTAAAATGCGTTAGAAAATTGAAGAATCCAGAATTTTAAAAAGAATAAACTTCTAGAAGTAGAAATATTTTTACTGTAGAAGTATTTTCTATTATTTGATTAGTGTTAGTAGATAATGTTTTAATGAGAATTTAAACATTTTGGAGTAATATTTTGTATTTTCTGCAGTTCCAATTTAAATATATTTATAGCTGACTAATTTTATGGCATTAAATCTAATTCCCAAAACTATCATGCTCTCATGCCTTAAATATATACATATTTCAGACACTATCAGGGAATTTAATATGGGTTACATTTATTTTCCTTCAGACAATTTCAGCTGTAAAACTTCTAAAAATAATTATGCAATTAGAAATTCTTTTGAAAAAGTTTTTTAAAAATGTAAAATATTACAATATTCTGTACATAGCTTCAGGAGGTTTATATTAGAATGTACCAAGTGCTCAAAAATTGATTTTTTCAAAGTAGTTGCAGAATTGGCAGTTTGAATCTGAAAATTTTTTTTAAATATAAAAAGTAACCTTATGATTAGTAAGAAGATAAAATAGTGTTCTAACTACTTAGGTAAATAATTCAGTCTTATATCTTTCCATATTTTATTGATTTTTTTATTCTTAAACTGCAAATATGGTCATGTTTTTCAGTTAAATTAATTTTTTTATATTATCCATTGCCTTATTCTTTATAAAGTAAACAAATTTAGCTTAGCATTTTGTATATAGTTTGTTCACATTATATGTCTTTATTCATTGCTTTTATTAGTTTTAATTCCACCTTCTAAAATTAATAATTGATTTAAAAATATTTGGTGAGCAATTTGCATTATTTTTATTTGATTTGTAAAAATGATTTAGTAAAATATTCTATGTCCAATGCTTTCATATTATGCAATATCAATGTCTGTTGATGAAGCTCAGAAAAATATCCATATTTAATGTTTTACATTTCTAATATTGTGTAAATAAATAAAAGATTGTAGTTGTTGGTTTTTTAATTGCTAACTACTATCAAAACAAATGTTTAACAAACATTCAATGGATTTTAGCCCTAAGGATACCAATATTCTTATTCTATTCTTTATCACTGCAACATTCCTATATTTTATGTGAATAAATATTTATTTTATATTTATAGCAAAGCATGCTCAATGGTTTTTATGTTAACTGAGAGTATATTGCAAGTTTTATGATTAGCAGCAATTTATACATTTGTTTCCTCTATAATTTTCAAGCAAACTGAATGAAAACAAAAATATCATTTTCTTAGCCATCTTAGAAAATTCATCTGGTATATAAATATTTAAAATGAGTTTTAACCAAAATACTTTCATTCATGATTTCTATGTTTTCTTGACTTTTCAGACTTGTTACAACTTTGTGTCAAAAACTGTAGAAATATATTTTTACTCATAGAAAAGTGCATATCTTTGTATAAATACTAATAAAAAAATGGAAACTATTTTCATTGTATTCTTTTAATATATTTTATTACATAAAGTTAAATTCTTCAAAAAGTCAACACAAATTAAGTTTATGAAATCCTGAAATATATTATATGTTTTTGTAGATGTTTTGTTTCTAATAAAGCTGAAAGCTTAATTTTTAATTATTAGATCAAAAAATTAAATTCAATAGAATAAAAACAACTTTCTTGAAAATTAAGATTTGTGTATGAAGTTAAAAAAATATTTCATTTCTTATGTTATATTTAATAATGATGATAAAGAAAGTTGAATGTTTATTAAATTAAAATTTTCTATAAAGTATCTATTAACTATAATTCAGCTATCACCAAGTTCTCAATTCTTGAGATCTGCAAGTTATACAGATTCATTAGTTAATTTAGCATAATTATAATATATGAACCAAAATATAGTTTGTAACACTTAACCAAATAACAGAATTGCAAGTCATCATGCACAGAATTATTGTAATATCTTTGTTTGCATTATCTATATAAAAACTCATTTAGTATATTACTTGCATGATTGTTTTGGTGTTATCATATTTAAATGAAGCTTCAATTAAAATAAATATTCATTAATATGGAAAGAAAAATTCTTTCACATGATAAAATTATTATTTGGACAATTGGAACTAATTTATTCTTAAAATATTTTATATGACTGCTAGTACACTAATTCACACGTGTCTTTTAACAATTTGTTCTTGAATAGCAAGCAAGAGATTTTGATAAAATATGATTAAAAACTGAATAGATATTTACAAAATCACTACCAATTAATGATACCTTATTTTTATATTTATGGTATAATTCTTATATTTACATTATTGTTGAAATATGAATTAAACAATGCATTAAATTTTCTGTAAATAATTATTCAATAAAATATTATTGAAAAAGAAATTTATTATATTAAATATAAATGATACTCATGATAGATTTTTCTGATGAATTTCAATAAGGAATAAAAGTAAAAGAGCCTTGAATGGTGAGCATGGCAACCTTGAAACAATTTTTTTTTTTTTGAAATTTTAATTAGTATTTTAAGCTGTAATGTGTCGTTTCTCCACAATAATTTCCGATAATATCACAGAACAAACAAGAATTTTACATTGTTTGAAATTTTCTTTATTTATATCAATTGAATTATAGAATAAATATATTTTCCTCTTACATTTATTAGGTTACATTATTACCCTAAAATCTAAATTGTTTTCATTATGTCCTCATATAGTTAATCGCATGATTTTCATCCATTATTGAAAGTCGCGTAAGAAGTATTCTACTTAATATCTAAATAATTTGTAAAACAAATAAAAAAAATGAAGTTACAATAGCTCAAATTTAGAAGATCTAGAAGACAAAAGGGTTATTTTCATTTTCAAAGTGACATGTCAAGTAACAGTCTCAATTAGAAAAGTTTATGGTCACAATACACAGAATAATGAAGAATATTTAAGTAAGATAATGAACACAATTTTAATGTTATAACTATTTGATAGACTCATTAATATGAAATTATATCTAAACAATTTATCTGAAAACAAATATATTGCTTTTTTATTATATATTAAGCATTTTACCATTAGTGAGCAATATCTCTTAAGTAGATAACATCTCAAAAAACAATTAGCTTCTAAATTTAACTTTTAGTTTTCCTTGTGATTCAAGTAAACTTTAATTTAATTTTTTCTTATCATGATTTCATATTTGGTAAGGATTTCTTTGTGTTTTACATTATTTTGTTGTTAAAATAGTAGAAACTAGTAATGTGTAAACTTGCACTATCATTTTAATCAGATAAACATTAAGTTTTAGGCAAGAAAAACTTGGATAAATCAAATAAAACCAATCAAGATTTTTCAAATAAATAAGTATTTCATTTATTCACATAAGGATGATGAAACAAGACTTTATTCCCAAACATTGCTAACATGATTTTATATCACTGAACAACAATATATAAGAAATTACCATGTACAAATTTATTTACATTTTGAAGCTGTATAAAACTAAAAATTGATGTTCCATTTTTTGTTTCTCTAAAAACTACCTAGTTAAGACATGAACTTAGTACAGTTTAGTCAAAAAATTGTGTAATACAGTGCTATATATTATTTGAATTTTTTTCATTTCATATAATGATTAATTTGTTCTTTTATTTATATTATGCTGTCAAACCAAAAGAATTTGGTATTAGACTATATTTCTATTTTTCCGAGTGTGATTGCTTCATTCAAAATGTAACATTAGCTTGTTATTTAATTACAGAATTTTCAGGAAATTATATTCATACTCGTAAGCATGAAAAAAAAAAAATAACTGCTACATGATTTAGCAGGTAAAATCAATTCTTTCCTAACTATAATTTATTTGCTCCAATTTTTGCTTTTCTAATATGAATTCTTCATATCACATTTCAAAAAATTGGTGTAATTAAACTACAGGGTGACCAAAATAATAATTGTCCCCATTTGGTGGCATCTGCTAGTAATAGAATGAACTTAAACTGTATTAAAACTCTATTAAAGGGGGAAGGATTTTCATACAGAGACACATTGGTGCTACTGGAAATAGAACATTAGGGTTCCAAGGCTCATGTGGAACCTTTTTAATATAACCCCTTCCTTTATACGATATATTGCACTAAATAGGGGGGGGGGTTCCGTATTTTTTCCCCTGTGCCTACCACAGTCTATGCAAGTAAATTGATTACATTCTGCTCATTAATTCACCGTTATCATCAAACAAGGAAACTTACTTTATTGCATTTCAATAGATTATCGATAAACTGACATATCGACGGTCTAGTAAAACTTTATTGACAATGTATTTTTTGATTGACTCTAATTATTTAGAATTAATTGGTTCAAATGACATATTTGGCTGTGTTGCAAGAAGTATATTTAATTGAAAAATAGTTATTCTTTATATTGAAATTATGACATGCTGTACATTCCAGCTCTCTATATTTGTATAATGTTAGTTTAATAGTAGTTAACATTTTTCAGTTAATATTACTTCTGTTTCAATTATTAACTGAAAAATATAGTGGTTTCCTAAAGGGAAAAAAAGTTATTTATTTTCTATATTCAGAATGTCAATAATAGGCTGCAATATTATAAATATTCTGAACAACTTTTTATCAAAAAGAGCATTATATTAATCCTTCAAGAATATTTATATTTTGAAATATACTGAGGAAGCTACAAGTGTGACCATGAAACTCTTCATAACATGATTTTTGAACTAGAAAAATAAATCATAATTTAAAGAAAAACAGTATTAAAAAAAACTTGTTTCCTCCTAAACGTTTGTAGCGAGTTACATTTTAATAACTTTATACTACTGAATATAATAATTTAAATAGTTGTGTGTTAAAAAAAATACCATCATAAAATTCAATTCTTTGCAACTTTAAATCGTTAACAGATGTTTAATAAAAAATTCCATCATAAAATGCAATTCTTAGCAACTTTAAATCGTTAACAGATGCTTAGTAAAAAAAATTCATCATGTGAGAATAGTTTTACGTATATGTACAATTGTTATAATTTATAATTAATTTGAACAGAAGTACTTAAATTATCAATAAAACATGAATTGAGATGCAGTTTTATTTTATGCATTAAGACGGTTCATATTTTCATAGCTTGTTTATTGAGATTCATCTGTTAAGTAATAAAACTCAATTTGTTTTATTTATCAAGAAGTGGAGAATAACTTGAAACAAAAAATTTGAAATTTACAATATTGTAATGTACAATAACTACCATGTATATTATATGCCAATTCTATTTAAACACTATGGTTTAATTAGAAACATTAGTATACATTTAGTACTTTATAAAAAATTCTAATTATTTTCTAAATTTATGCAAAATTAGAGTTTTGATTATTTTTTAAAAAATAAATAAATCATGTTTGGATTATATGTCTTCTACTCTTAAAACTCGTTATTTAAATTCAGTCAGTTATTTCATTCCTGTTAGTTTATAACTTTTACAAAAATTTAACTTGCCTTTACAAAAGCACCAGAATAATTATGACAAAACAAAATCAACATGCATGAGATAGATACAGATTTGTTTTATTTCCATATTATGAAACTTACATATCTATACCACATTACCTCTTCATTCATTATGTAGTTTATACATTTCTATATGATAAATGATCCGTTTATGAAATGCAACTCAAAACATAACCCACATCCCGCCCTGCGAAACACGATTCGACTGAACCGGGAAAAGTGTTGTGATACAACTCAACATTCAAAAGCCAACGCTTATCTCTGGTGCCCCTCTCACTCAAACGTCCCTACCTGTGAAAAATACAGCTCGCGATGGATTCGTCTATCCCATAGGGATTACGTTTGGATTGAGACGCTAGTATCAAATGACCAAAGCTGAAAACAGTCCATCGCTTAGCTCAAACCAGTTATGGGGAATGGGGGGTTTGTTCCTGGCCCGTATAACTCTTATCGCTTCCTTCTCGGAGGCCCCGGCTCAGGCCGTTTTCAGATAGCATAGTGTCAATACGGGGAGTTGTAACAATTTGCGATTCTAGCTTGAAAGGAATCAGCTACTCTTTTTATTTCTCTTACACAACACATTTGCTTATAGCCAACTTAAAGTTTTTACATTAATATCGTGAATAAATTGAAATCGACTGACTCCTTCATTGTCTTTTTGGCCCGTTCATTAAAAAATAAAACTATTGTGTATTAATTTTTAAGAATTATGAATACATTTTATTATTATTATTTAATACATTTTTCAGTATTTCAAAGTAAAATTATCATTACTGAGATATCAACACAATATTGCGATTTATTTTACTTAAATTTCAAATTGCAGTTTTTTATAATTTTATTTCATTTTTTACTGTTTTTGACAACGAAGCATTGTCTAGTGTTTATTATGAGGTTTCATGGTACATTAACAAGAGAATGGTTGATTGTGTATTAAAATGTTTTAATTTGGTTATTTTTTACGCATTATACAATAAAGAGATCTTATATTCATTTTTGTTTCACATATTTTGGGGAAAAAAAGCTTCTGTGTAAATATTTCTAGTTTTATGGATGTGATTTCTAAGATCGTTGTAAAAGAAATCATTCCTTCATTGTATAGAATTAGAAATAATCATTAGTGAGTGGATTATTCAAAGCATAACTATATTCATTTTATCATTCATTTTAATATTATATTCATGCACATTCATTTTATATTTATATTCATTTTTATCGGTTTTTTGAATTCTGAAAAAAATATTTAAACTTTTTTTTTTCTAAAATGCATGTTTTAAATATAATTTTAAAGAATGGATGACGTAATATATTTATCCATTGCTCTGAAAGAAGATTCTTTTAAAATTAAATTTCTCAATTTCCTCCATTGTTTAATATTTGCCACATTGCTTACTACTTTTAAGTGTCACAAATGCGGTAAAGATATTGTTTTCCCCTTCTGGACAATAGAGGAAAATTAATTCCAGCCACCTGGAAACAACGTCACTGTTGCTTATCGCGTCGTATTTTCGCTTTGTCGGAATATATCTTTTTTTTTTTTTCTTTTCTTTAAAATTACCTTATAATTTCAAAACGTAGTAATTCTTTGTAGGAATTGGAAATCGTTTTTCAATTGTTATGCATAACACTGCATAAAACTTGCTTAAAAAATATATTTATAATTTTTACTTTGATGAGGGTCTAGCTGTTATAAATTAAACGTGTCCGATCTTTTGAACTTTTTAAAAAAAATTTAAACTTATTAAAACATTTTTTACTTCATATAATGGTATAATTATTTCTCAAAATTAGGGAGAAAAATTTATTTCCTGAAACAAAACAAAAAATGTATATATTTGCATAATTTGGGGGGGGGGATTTATTTCTTGTCCTACTTGCGTTTGTGTATTTTTAAGAATAACTAAAACTAGTTTCATTTCATAGTATCGAAAAAATAGTATTGTTAAAATATTTTATAACCCTTAATGAATTAAAATCTTAATTTTTTACTTTACCATTAAAATATCACATTTCTTCATAGTAAAATATTGTGCATACTAAGTTTGCTTCTCGTAACCTCCAGAAAAATAAGGTTTTAAAAGTTTTTTATTAAAAAGTTTTTTTATTCAAAGTTTTTTATTAAAAGTTATTTAAAAGTTTTTTTATTAATAGTCTTATTATACTACACTGTTCTGCAAGTTTACCGTAGAAGGGCTTGTACGTTTAACATTTTTACAATTTTTCTATGGGTTAAATTTCCTAATGCATTGTCATAAGGGAATGCATATATTCTTTTGTGTTCATAAAAATAACGAAGAAAATAATTTGATTTTACAATAAAATAATAAATAAGTAAGACTTATAAGATGTAGAACTGTATTAAAATTCAAATTAAAGCAAATGGAATTATACAATAAGCGACAAGTTTAATAATCAATATCATTGCCTGGAATAAAATTTTAAATCAGTTAAAAAATCCCAAGTGCCCATCCAAATGTCATTTGAAACGATTTTCAGAATATTTTATGAGCTTTCTTTTTTTGCATAAAATCGCATAGTCTCCAGCGACTTCGTATTTTAACTTCATTTATTTTTTTAACATTAAGTCAGATAAATTATGTTTTGAGAACATTTTGAATTAAAATTTACAATAATACAATGAAGATCAATGAATCAAATATATTCACCAGCAGTTTAAAAAAGAGATTCTTAAAAATTATCAATTTCAAATTTAGTAAATAATAAAATAAAATTAGTCTCATAACAGTTTTTTTTTTAAATTTAAAACTACAGCTTTTAATTCTTTAACCTCCAAGCCCTTTTCAAGAAGCACTCCCTTTAACATCCAGACTTTCTCGTGTGTCTCTGGACGACATGGACTCTTCCAAGCTGAGGGGCAGTTACTTCCTGGGTCCGAAATAATAAATCTGTCACAATTCCCCTTTGAGCTATTGCTTTGCGGTTTTCCGAGAACCGGTCGAAGTGTTCTAATGTGTTGAAACTTTTTAGCGTGAAACGTTTCGTTCATCGACTTGATGGGGTATTTTTTTCATCGCCAAATATTTGACAATTTTTTTTTTACAATATAATTTCGAAAATAGTTTTTTTTTTTTAAATTTATATTAGATTTCAAACCATTGATATAAAAACTGGCATTAATGCCAATTTCAAAAACATCTTAATTTTTTTTAATTTTCCCCGATATATTTTTAAAATATTAATACAATATTGTATTGTCAAAACTAAATAATAATATAGATATTAGAAGGCAATTTCTTTTACATTATAATAATATGCGACGTGTATATTGTATAAATGAATGCAATTAGAATATTTTTTACATGGTACAGATATCAATTCAACTTAGTGACAGACGAGATAAGGTTTTAAATCTTTATTTAATATTGAAATGAAAGCATACCTTGAATTTAAAAAAAAATGTGAAAACAAGCGCCTTTTGAAAGACATTTCTAAAATTTGTTCTTTTAACATTCAGTTGAGAATTCTTTTACTTTTTGCCGTCAGTATCAACTTTATTTAATATATATTGTTACTCTCATTGAATTTTTGAATATAAAACATTATTTTGAATTTTGAATCGTAATACAAAGAGTCTTTACCTTCAATTAAATTTTTAAAAATGCTTTCATGTTTTGTTTCCAAAAGCTTATACATTCTTGTTTCTGCTTAAATAATCGAAAAGGAGTGTGAGATAAATATATATTCCAAAAATATTTCTATCTTATATATAAAAGCAATTCGATAAATCAAATAACATTTTTTAAACATTATTTAATACTGATATTAAAAATGGCTCAATAAATTTAGGGAAAAAATTATTCAGTGAAATATATATGGCAAACACATTCCTTCAGTTTCTAGCCTGAGCATTTTACTTTAGTTTATCATAAATATTACTTTTTTTTGGTATAAACCGCCATGATAAATTTTTCAAGCATAATTTCGGATTTTAAAATCTTATTTAATTTTTCTTTAGTATTGTTGAGACAAGATCTAATTACAATGAAATAAAATGAATTTTAGAACAAACGTTCCATATTAAGTTTCCATAAATTTACGCATGAGTGTATTACGCACAAATTTTAATAAATCACTTTTCAATCATTGAAATAAAAGTTAGAACAAATATCTACAAAAAAAAATTCCTTATTTTTCATAAAACTTAAAATGTCATTTAAACAATCGTTTGTCAATAGTCGGTAAAATGACATATGCTACTGATTAATTTTTTGTTACATCAAAATAAAGCAGGAAATAGATGTGATAGTTTTAAAACTTCATTTTACAATGAAGCAAGAAAAATAAATGAAATTCAAGAAAATGTAAAACATCAAAACAGCTAAAACATTTTTTGGGCAGCCATCATCTTCGTTTAACAGATCACTGTCACTTCATCAGTAACAAATAAAATTGTTTTAATTTAAAAAGGTAAAATTGTTTTAATAAAAAATTACTCTGATAAAAAAAACGATTCACAATTTGTATAATAAAGAGTAGAAATTCACAACTGAAGAAAAATTTACAGAATGACATTCGGGCAAGGAACGCACCATTTCTATAGCTTATCTCACTCTAAGGAGGGGGAAAGAAAAATCTAATTTTTTTTTTTTTTGGGGGGGGGGGGGTAATGCTGTTTGAAAGATGTCGTGTGTCCCCGGCATTTAAACTTCTGACGACCGTTTCATGATAGATTTAGTAGCTAGAAATATGAAACGATTGTCCTCCACAGAAACAAGAGTCTCTACCTGTTTTCTGAGAAAGTTACTATGTAAATAGGTCACAAAGTAAATGCAATAGTTTTTCTTTATACCTTTATAGTAGTATTAATATTTAAAACGAGCTTATAATGTTTATCCGAAGAAAAAAAATTACCTTTCGGAATGCTTACATATCATTCATCGTTAACAGAGAACATCTCTGTGGAAAACTTCTTTATAAGTAGCCATAAAACCTTACCAATTTTGAGATAGAAACACGTTGAAATAGAAACTTAAAGCCCTTTCAAAACACAACATTGTGCAAACAACCTATTTTGTGAATACCTCCCCACCTCTACCGCCTTAAGGCACAGGGAAATCATCTGTGAAAAAGCCGCGCTCGCCAGTGATAAAACGAATCTCCTGCAGTGCTTAACACAGCAGCCGCTTTTAAAAGCCATTTCCCCTAAAACGCAAACAAACACCCCAAACCGACTGACTTGGAGGTTTGGGGGTAAATTTCCAAAACGCCCGGCTGGCATCGAGAGGGTTAAAGATGCAATAAGCCGAAAACAAAATAAAACTAGAAATATCAGAAAGAGTCATAGAGAAAAAACCTATTCAATTCGCCGCATGCGTTCGGTAATTGCCTATTTAAAAGAAAGATATTGATCTTTTCCTTCAAATAGTTTTTCCCGGAAATGGAGTCCTAAAAGGAGGTAAAATGCGATGTGAACCCATGAAGAGGGCAAATGAAAGACAGACCTCCCAAGCACAAAACATTTACTAATTTTCAGTAAACCTTTTACCCACGCACCAATTTTAATCAATAGGAATTTTGAACATTGCTTTGTTTCATATTTAACACACTTTGAAAAACAAATGGAAAAGTATCTGAATGAATTTTCATTTTAAATAATACTTTTCTAATGCCTTCACATTTTAAATCTTGATTCTTAAAGAAAAAACTGACATGTTTTAAAGAAAATTGATTTAAATTTTTTTATATTTTCGTCTATATCATTTAAGGAGGCATCAGTTCTCCAAAAAAGAAGTGTATTTAATTTAAAAATTAATTTCAGTCTTTCTTCAAAACAATTTCTTTTGCAAATAATAATTTAGTGTGGAAATGTTTGTACGCATAAGACAGCTGAGAATTACACATATATGAATGAGTGCCCGAACAAAAGGCACGACGTATTTAAATTAGTATTTTTGATTCATGTATATATATGTTTGTTTAATACTTGAGAAAGCTTTGCAATTTTTGCGTTAAATTTCTTAATTTTTTCCAAATGCTCTCAACCAATAACAAATTCTCAGAATGAAATAGTCTTATATATAGTAGTTAAAGAATTGACAGTAGTTAAAATTTAGAATTTATAATAGTTAGGACTTCGGACCAACAAAATCGATTAACTTCCCTTTTTTTAGGTAGCAATAATGTCCAATATTATAAATTTCGCGTTGAGAAGATATTAATAAACTTCAAGCACATTTTTTCTTCTCTCTTATTTAGAAACGCAATTATCAATAAAAAAATTCAGCAAATTTGATATTTGGCTCTATAATAATGTTCCAGGTATATAGTTTTTTTTTTAAATCGGTATAAACTGTCTCATTTTAAATCATAACATTATAAAATTTTATTTTCATTATAAAATATTTTTAAGGCATTTTTATAGGCTATAAGTTTAAAATATAACATTTCAAGTCATTCCATTTGCTCAAAACATTACTTTTTAATTCCTAAAAGTATATATTTTTTGAGAGACACAAACACGCATTTATCTATATCCATCCTACGCAATACCGATTTTTTAAACGCTTTCTGTGAAACACGGCTAAAAATGTTACAATAGAGATTTTTAAAAATGCAGAATTTATTTGAATATATAAGAATCGAAATTTGAAGGTATTTTAGTTTTGATAATTAATATCTTACAATTAAGGAAATTTATGGTTTTTTAAAAAATAGTTTTTATGCATTTCTTTTATTAAAACTTTCTCTGAAAATGTAAAATATAATTTTACTAAAAATAATATGTAGACAGTAGAATATAGAGTATGCATGTCTTATAATCGAAAGGCAGGTTGCATTCAGCAATTTATCATCTTTTATTTTCAGAAATTTCCATTCGATTTTTTAACCCCTTTGTAAACATTGTCATGTCTAACACGCGCATCGAATTATTTCAGTTTTAAGCCTGCAACTAAGTGAACAGGATTTTCCATTTAAAAATGAAAAAAATCACCTAGAAATGCTTCAACATCTCAAATGCTCGTTATATTATTATATGAATGAAGATAACAATATATATTTAAGATAGTATGCGTCATCTAATTAAACTAACAATTTAAGTAAAACAAATTCGTATCTCAAGGTGTTAAAATCTTAAGTTTAGATTGAATAAGACTCAGTATACATTACATATATTTTCTTGAAATGGCGTTTTTGAAAATACATGAGATAAAATTTTTGAGTCTAATGATATCAATTCTCTTTTATATACACTTAAAACACCTTGAAGAAGAAAGAAAGAAAAAAGGCAGAAGAAATATTATTTTAATTATTAATTTATTTAAGTTCATTCCAATAAAAAATATTTGAAAGAAAATCAATTAAAGCAAAAAGAGTAAAAGAATATCCTAAATGGGAACATTATAAATTATTTCCGGATGAATTCTGAAATCCACGAAATTTTAACAAACGAAGTTTTTTTTTTATCATATTGCGAGTCATAATATTTATGATATCTAAACAAATTTATTGATATATACGTGATGCAAGCCTTTACATTCTCTGTTATAAAATTTTAAAAAAAAGTATTTAAATTTGCATGAATTTTTGTGCATCTTTCCCAAAATGTTTTTATAAATCAATGCAGATAAATTTATCATTGGCAATTAATTTAAAATATTTCTTTTATTTTTAAAACAGCTTTAAAATAAGCCAGAATTCAATCTTTAAAAACTGGAAAATCCTTCAGAGCAGCAGAATTCTCATGATAAAAAGAAACAGAAAATTTAATTATGCTAATATCAAATCTTTTCAATCTAGGAAATTTAGTAATTAGGGTATTTATATCCAGTTAAGAATGAATATAAATCCATTTGAAGTTTGTTTCAAGCATTGACTATCGGCAGAAACTTGTTTTAAAACACAAATTAATATTTTTCTTTGAAGATACATGCGGAAGAAATCTAGTTTTCGTAAAATGAGAACAGCAACAGCTGCGTATAGCTTTCAGCGATGGGGAGAGTTGACTCTTTGTGAAATAGGAACCTCTCTGGGTGTGGTTAAAGGTCCCACCGCCAGCCACAACTATTTGTGGGAGGTCTGTTCCAAGAAAGAGCATCAGTGGGTAAGGGACTTTCCCTATGCATGACTGAAATCTGCTTCGAGAGCGTCCATTGGACAGATAGTATCGATTGTTACTTTCTATCGTGATCCAAGACCTGAAATCGAAATATCAACCAATAAGAACGTGCCAGTGATTTGAATCACACCCATTTTTGAAAAGTATTGTTAACTGAGAATTGTGATTTTTTGATATTCGTTACGTAATAACCGTTTCTAAAATATTCGTCATCCCTACACCCCTTAGAGTCAGGAGGTTTTGTCCAGCTGTAGTTATAATCACTGTTGGCGCTAGTGAGTTTTGTGGACCCTTCTTTGGCGACATTTTTTGACACTGATAAGAGCTCACGAATAAGTTTGCTTTTAACTTAATAAAATTTTAATCTAATATACGTTTATAATTTTATTCAAATAATAAATGTTTTAATCAAGAATTATTTGAAATTTCAATTTTGATGGAATGGTTCTGTGAAGATTATCGGTGCCCTAGATAACTTGTTACATCCTTGATCCAAATTCGTCACAGTGCAGAAATAATAAATTGAACCTCCGATTGGGTTTTTTTCGAATCGTCATTATATTTTATATAATGATTATTTTATATTTTATATAAATATTAAAATCTTTATTCCTTCATTTTAATGAAAGTTACTAGAACTGAAAAGTTACTAGACATTTAAATTTTTCCAGAAATATTTGTACTGAAACCAAATAAATTAAGTGATTGCGTAAAAATGGCAGGAATTCTAGATTTAATTTTAAGCATTTATGAAAGATAATCTAAATAATCTGCTTGCTAAAATATTTGTAGTTAATAACAAATGCTGATCGTTTAGAATTCTAGCCTTATTTATTAAAGATTTTTAAAAAGGTTTTTTTATAACTACTTTTTAATATAATTTTATTGCAATGAAATCTTATATATCAAATTCTAAGCAAACCATATATAATCTTACTTTGTTTAAACTATTCTTTAATCTGGTGATTACCTACAAATTAATAAATTTTTATGTATAAAAAATTCGTTTTAAATAGGCTATTGATTGTTTAAAAAATAAAGCGTACTTTTCAGAAATATGACATTGTTATGAGTAATTGAAATTCTCGGAAAAAAATCACTATAAATTATAAGAAGCGACAGTAGAACAAAGAAATGTTACTAGTAATTTATATTAAAAACCGTCCGAAATATGTTAGAAATAAAAATTATATCCGATTTTATAAGCTCAATATATTGATATTTAAAAAATTCAAATCTACAAAATAGCAGAAAATCGCCTGCTGTTTTGCAGATATATTTAATTTACAAAATAGCAAAGGATTGTTATATGTGTTTTGTGTAAAGAAATGAAAATATTTTCAAAAAAAATGAAGTACGACATTTATACATGATATATGAATTGTTGCATTTAATAAAGATAAATGAGTCAGAAGAAACTTTATAAGAATTAAATTTACAGCTTCAGTAAGGCTTGAAAAATTTATTTAATCACAAATATGATTGAAAAATTTACAACAATTTGTTTATGTGCTAAATAACTATGACGCATTCATTTGAGTTACAAGTTATTTAATAACATAAAATTAAATTCATTACTCTTTCATGCGCAATTAGTAAAAAAATGTTCCAGAAAAAGAAAACAAAAACTGCGATAAAAAGCTTTTTCTAGGGGGCTAGAAGCAGTAAAACCGCAAAAAAGCAACTTGGTTAAAACGGAGAGGACAGATGACCAATTAACACCACGGGGAAAGGGAAAGCAGTTGTTATCTTTCTTCACTGAAAGCCCGCATTCAAAGTAACTTTTCCGAATTTCGGTTTCCGAAACCTAAAGATTAAATAATACTTTTCTAATGCCTTCACATTTTAAATCTTAATTCTTATAGGAAAAATTGACATGTTTTGAAGAAAATTGATTTTAAAATTTTTATTTTCATCTATATGATTTAAGAAGGCATCAGTTCTCCAAAAATGAAGTTTATTTAATTTAAAAATTAATTTCAGTCTTTCTTCAAAACGATTTCTTTTGGAAATAATAATTTAGTGTGGAAATGATTGTACTCATAAGACAGCTGAGAATTATTCTTACATACATGAGTGCCCGAACAAAAGGCACAACGTATTTACATTAGTATATAACAAATTAGTATAACAAATTCTCAGAGTGAAATAGTAGAAAACTGTTATCTATAGTAGTTAAAGAATTGACAATAGTGAAAATTTAAAATCTATAATAGTTAGAATTTCGGACCCAACAAAATCGATTAACTTCCTTTTTTTAGGTAGCAATGTCCAATATTATTAATATCGTGTTGAGAAGATTTTTTATTATCAATAAAAAATATTCAGCAAATTTGATATTTGGCTCTGTAATGATGTTCCAGGTATACAGTTTTTTTAATCGGTATAAACTATCTCATTTTAAATCATAACATTATAAATTTTATTTTCATTATAAAATATTTTTAAGACATGTTTATCAGCTATAAGTTTAGAATATAACATTTCGAGCTATTCCATTTGCAAAAAATATTATTATTTTTTAATTCCTAAAAGTATATAGTTTTTGAGAGACACAAACACGAGTTTATCTATATCTTTCCTACACAATACCTATTTTTTAAAACGTGTTCTATGAAACACGGCTAAAAATTATACATAAGAGATTTCTTAAAAATGCAATATATTTCTTAATAATGCAAATATTTGAATGTATAAGAATGTTAATTTGAAGGTATTTTAGTTTTGATAGTCAATATTTTAAAATTAAGGATATTTAGGATTTTTATAAATTGTTTCTATGCATTTCTTTTATTATTAAAACTTTCTCTAAAAAAATAAAATATAAGCCCACTAAAAATAATTTGTAAACAATAGAATATAGAGTACGCATGACTTATAATCGAAAGACTGGTGTTATTTAGCAATTTATCTTCCTTTACTTTCAGAATTTTCGATTCTATTTTTTAACCCCTTCGCAAACATTGTCGTGTCTAATACGCACATCGAATTATTGAATTTTTAGTTTTAATCTTGCATCTAAGTGAACAGAAACAAGCATTTAAAAATGCAAAAATCACCTAGAAATGCTTCAACATTTCAAATAATCGTTATATTATTATTAGAATCAAGATAACAATATATATTTAAGATAGTATGCGTCATCTAATTAAACTAACAATTTAAGTAAAATAATTTCGTATGCCAAGGGGTTAAAATCTTAAATTTAGATTGAACGAGACTCAGTACAAATTACTAATATTTTCTTAAAATGACGTTTTTGCAAATTTATGAGATTATATTTTTGAGTCTAATGATATCAGTTCTCTTATATACCCTTAAAACACCTTGAAGAGGAAAATAAAAAGAATCATAAGAAATACTATTTTAATTGTTAATTTATTTATGTTCTTTTCAATTAAAAATATTTAAAATAAAATCAGTTTAAAGCAAAAAGAGTAAATAAATATTTTAAATGTGAAGATAAATTATTTACCGATAAATTCTGAAATCCACGAACTTTTAACAAACGAAGCATTTTTTTTTCTTTATCACATTGCCAACCATAATATTTATGATAGCTAAACAATTTTATTGATATATACGTGATGCAAGCCTTTACGTTCTCTGTTATAAATTTTTTTAAAAAAAAGTATTTAAATTTGCGTGAATTTTTGTGCATCTTTCCCAAAATGTTTTTATTAATCAATGAAGAGAAATTTATCACTGGCAATTAATTTCAAATATTTCTTTTATTTTTAAAACAGCTTTATAATAAGCCAAAATTCTGTCTTTTAAAATACGAAAATCCTTCAGAGCAGCAGAATTCTCAAGCTAACCAGATACAGAAAATTTAATTATGCTAATATCAAATCGTGCCAGTCGAGGCAATTTAGTAAGTATGGTGTTTATATCTAGTTAAGAATGATATAAATCCATATGAAGTTTGTTTGAAGCATTGAATATCGACAGAAACTTGTTTAAAGACCCAAATCAATATTTTTCTGTAAATACATGAGGAAGAAATCTAGTTTTCGTAAATGACAAGTTGCGCATAGCTTCCAGCGATGGGGAGAGTAGACTCTTTGTATAATAGGAAGCTCTCTGTGTGTGATCAAAGGTTCCACCGTCCGCCACCACTATTTGTGGGTGGTCTGTTCCTGGAAAGAGCATCAGGGGCAAGGGACTTTCCCAATGCATGACTGAAATTGGCTTCGAGAGCGTCCATTGGACGGATCGTATCGATTGTTACTTTCTATCGTGATCCAAGACCTAAAATCGAAATATTAACCAATAAGAACGTGTCAGTGATTTGAATCACGCCCATTTTTGAAAAGTATTGATCACTGAGATTTGTGACTTTTTGATATTGCTTACGTAATAACCGTTTCTAAAATATTCGTCATCCCTAGAAGAGAGTGCCAGCTTTGATGTCGCCCACGTCATCTGACCGTGGTTCAAACTCACGGGGTTCGTCCGAAAATAGCCCTCTTGTTACTGTACAACGGGACGTTAATATAACTAATCTAAACTAAATTAAAAAATAAATGAGATACAGGAAGGCGTATTTAAGTTTATTTTAAAACCTTTCTATTTATCTAAAGAAATTTCAAACTATTGCTGAAATAACAGATATATAAAAATCAAATAATGTTTTTTATTAAAATATTCATCGATTGTAAATAATTAAAAAAGTTTCGAAACAAAGGCTAATAAGCGTGAAGTGAAATGAACATGTTTTCATCTCTAGTATCAATAAACAGACTGTCGAGTATAGGATAATGCCCTTAGTCCATTTAAATTTGGCTTTGGTCAAACGAGTTGAATGGTATTTGATTTTGCGTTCAACGGATGCTGTTTTTCGGTTCACTGGTTTGATGTTTCTGTCTGACATTTTCTGTCTTTGAAAGGAGTGGCATGCGCTTTTGAATTTGCAGGAATATAAGCGTGGGCTAAATTTATGGCGAAATGTGGTCGCGTATGAGACATTCTTGACACTCACAGCTTTGAAGAATTATGAAACAGTGATTATTTATTAAAGAAAAGGTAAATATTTTTATTTGTAAATAAATTTAACATTTTGTCCAGGT
>JAOUZG010006259.1:2481-12748 GCA_026289955.1 Argiope argentata
ATATATATATATATATATATATATATATATATATATATATATATATAAATGAAATATTTTGATATTATTATTGCCGTTACATTTCACAATATTATACAATATTGTGCAACAAGCTGTGCTACCTGGGTTATTATTTCTGAGCTAAAAGAATCAAAATTTATTCATTATCTTTCGAATCCCAGGAATTGAATTTATGAGATTCCCTTGATAATATTTGGTATATTACTATCGGTTGAAAGAACAATTCGTTTTACGAATATGGTAGTTAAACAGATTCGTAAACTATATTCAACTTGTGAAACTTAGATAGAATGTTGTTTAATATCATATAATAGTGTAGGATATTGTTTAATATCATAGAATATTGTTTAATATCATATAATATTTCACAATATTATACAATATTGTGCAACAAGCTGTGCTACCTGGGTTATTATTTCTGAGCTAACAGAATCACAATTTATTCATTATCTTTCGAATTCCAAGAATTGAATTTATGAGATTCCCTCGATAATATTTGATATACTACTAATCGATTGAACGAACAATTCGTTTTAAGAATGTGGTCGTTAAACAGATTCGTAAACTTTATTCAATTTGTGAAATTCTGTGTAATATTTTGAAAAGAACATGTGGCAGCTGTTAGATTTCTTAACTTCAGATTGTCACCAATAATAATAATAAAAAAAAGTAGCTGTCATAAACTATGCCACTCGAATTACAAAATGGCGCCATTTTTTTACAATGTGTCCGAACCATCGAACGCTTACAAAAGAAACAAACTTATTCCCATTTCTTTCTTTCAGTGACAACACAATCTGTCCACAGGCTTGCATCTATCTTTGCAAAAAAAGGGGGGAGGCAAGAATTAGGTTGCTGAATGATTGCGGCAGCCTCAAAGAAGGTAAATCGTTGCGTCACTTTCGCCAGGCGTGATCGCAGGCATTGCGTAGGCCGCAGGGTTCGATAGCCGCGTGTGATCTCTGATCTGTGTCAAGGATAGAGCAAATCGGAGAGGAATAATAGCTGCCCAACAACCAACCGGTTTGCTTTGGTCGGTGTTAGAATTTCGGAAGGAATGTTTCGGGTTCACCTACCGGGAAATTTATTTCATTAGTTTTTGGCGGTTGGATTCTAGAAGAATTCGAAAGAGCTGGTTTTTCGCGCGCATCAGATTGTTTGGGCGCCATTTTGGATTAAGTAGACCAACCGTTTCCCATCTGTCAATATTTATCGGTTTAAAAAAGGTTTTAGATTTGACTTTCGTTCGGATAATCTTGTTGGGGTCCCAAATTGGACCAATAATCAAAGAGACAGAAAAATTATTAATAATAAGTAGAAAAATAATTCGATTTTAAAAAAAGTCATTCAAAAATTTTATTAAATTCGATCGATTCTAGATAATATTATTAATCATTATAAATTATTTCAGATAATTTATTATTTATGCATTTATAATTATTTATAAATTTGAAATTATATATTTATAATTATTTATAAATTTAAAATTATTTATTTATAATTATTTATAAATTTAAAATTATTATCATCTCAAACATTTTCTCATCTATTTTTTTTTTCAAAGGAGGAAAAAAATGTGTCAAATTTCGGTACGTCCGATTATAATTATAGATTTTACCCTTGGAGCAATCAAATATAAAAAAATTTCAACAATTTCATTTGTCCCAAAAACTTTATTTGGAAAATTGGTTTTAAAAAATAATAAAAGAAAAGAAAATAACTATTTTTAAGCCGAAAATAGCCCAAATGATTTATTTTTTAATATTAAGCAATTGCAATAAATAATAAACAATTCTATGTCAGTGAAGAATATATTTATAATTATGCAACAGCTTGAATACAAAAACTGAAGAAAAAAAAAAGATTTCATCGCTATTTAAATTAAAGTACGCATTTGTATGTGTGTGTGTGTTGGCGTTCTAGAGATTTTTCCTTTTAGAGTTGCTAACCATATCAAATATATATACTTTGTAGGGTAAATGTATACGATGGAGCAAATTTTTGTTAAAATTTAAAATTTATTTTGAAGTTGAATTTAGGGATTTTTTTCTGTAAATAGAAAATATTAAACCCCAAAAATAAATTTCATATTATTGTAAAATTCATGAATTTGTCTTTTCTGTCATACCAATTCTTTAACGCATCATTTATTTCTCATTTTCAATTTAATTAAAAAAAGTATTTTAAGTATATTTTATAAAAATATATTTCATTGTGGAAGTGAAATTCAAACCATTTTCATTCTTGCTACTACTATTTTGCCTTTTTTTCTCTCTGTATTTTTGATGATTAAGATTTTGGGAGAACTGGTTTATTTTTAAATTTTAAATTGATCAGTGTATCGGAGTAAATTTTAATTTTAGTATTAAGCAATGGTGGAATTTTTTTTAAGTGATTTCAATTTTAAATCTTATTTTTATTTTTATTTTTTCATTTTGATAATCAGAATATGAAGATCCGGTTTATTTTTTCATGTTAAGAAGATGTCAGTTTAAAGCATGCTTTTATTAAATTTTTTTGGAAGTTTTATTTTACTTTCAACAAAATTTTAAATTCGAAATCCTTTAATTGTAAAAAAAATTAATTAATTAATTAATAAAAATTGAAAATACTATTTTTCTAAATACCTCTGTTCCTTCTTTTTGCACTATTGATGTAGAAAAATACTGATAGAAAACTAGAAAAACACGCAACGTGATGAAGAAAACAATATAAAGTTTCTAAAATATTATGAATTTATATATCAAACAAAATTTAAAATTAAAAGATATTTTATAGAAGTCTTTAAATCCTACTTACACAAAATACTTAATCGGAATTGGAAAAACATTTATTTCGGGGAACTAAAAATTTGCCAAATGTGACTAACAAAGATAATTTTTTTATTACATTCGCTTTTAATTGTTTGAACAAGATAATGTTTTTATGCATCATTTCCTTTCAAAATTAAAGTTCACATGTTAGGTAAAAAGACAGAAATTAAGAGAGAATTTTTATACAGAACCAGCCCCCCTCCTAAGAAAGGTGTGAACATTTTAAAAAATGAATGTTAAATGCCTTATCAAATTTTGAAACTTAAAAATGTTTAAGCTTATGTAGCCGTTAAGAAGAAGTTACACAAAACGTTAAAACATTTTATTTATTTAAATTTCTGCTGAACTGCTGGTGGATTTTATATTAAAAACAAAAATTGTATAAAGCATATTTCACCCGATGATAGTGCAAATTATATTGATAAGGACAATGTACGATTTTTCTGAATACTTCAACAGATTCGGAAGGGTGCGAGACAAGACATGCACACGTGACTCACATGTGCATGTCTTGCGGGGGACAAGACATGCACAAGTGAGCAGAAGAGGCGGCAGGAATTTCCCGAAGAGGAGGCAAGACAAATCCGACAGGGGGGCAAGCACAATATCTCTCATTTGGTTCAAAATAGTTAATTTTACATTTAATTAAAGAAAATCGAGTATTCTTTAGATTCTTTTTTTTTATTCTGATACTGACCTTTCCTTTCATTGTTCATTGTACATTTGTAAAAAAAATATGTTCTTATGCGATATCTCATTCACTTGTCGGATATACTGCCAGAATAAGTGAAAATTATAAGTTAAATGAACGACTTTTTAATCAAATGTCGGAAATTTGCAGACTTCTTCGACATTCATCGCATCGAGTTCATAGTCGATTGATCACAAATTGTAAATAAATTAGCTTATCACCTTTGTCGGTTAAATTGTCAAAAGTAGGACAAATTATAAGCTGAATGAATGACATTTGAAAGAGATGTCGGGAAATCTGCTTAACATATGTCTTCGACATCCATTGTTTTCACTGTTTAGGTCTATCAAAAATTGTCTATGAGAATACGGCATGTTATTGATCTACCACCCTATCGAATATTTTGCCCAATATAATCTAAACAATTAAATCATTACTTGGATATTTCGATTGTTCACAATGTATTAATTTCAAGGGTTTTTTCAAATAATCATATTCGATAATGCGCAGCTCTCTACAACCATCCTGAAATGACGAACAACCGAATGAATGACTACGAGGCACCTAGCCCCTGCAGGAGCTTATCCTAGGTAATGGTAAGTCGCAAGTGGCTTAGCGGTCTCTGTTTGGCGTGGATCTCTGCGATGCAGCCTGGAAGTTTGACTATGCAGACATTTGGATTGGCTATGAATGGGCGTAACAGCCAATTACCATACTCCTTGTATACGGGCTTCGTTCTGAGCGAACGGGATGATGATTGGCTGAGATTCTTTTTAAAAACGAAGCTTTCGTAGTCGATAAAAGTGACTAATAATAATGCACAATTTACGCTTTCAAATTTCCTGTGAAAAACGGGAATGTTTTTATTGTTAGAAAACATTTTCTTTTTGTGTACGAGAAGAATAAGATATAGTCCCTCACACCAACCCTTGCATTCTTACTATTCTTTCACAATAGCGGTCATCGCGAAGAATTCTTATATGCATAGAACCTCCCCTTTCCATTGTAAAAGAGAGGGACTTCGAACGCGTTTCTGAGAACTTTGACTCCTCCCATACGTTTCAAGTGTTCGAGGTTGCCGAAAAACCTTCATTTCCCCTGAGCCAAATCAGCAAAGAATTCAGTTGTTGTTGTTTTTTTCCCACACTGGATGAGGTTAGGGTTAACATATTTTCGATCGATTATTTCAAACGATTCTGGTTATTTTCATATTGCCTGATGAATTTAAAATTAAACATTGTTAATGAATCGATTTTTCCGATTCATTTTGAAGTACTTTTGAAATAAAATGATACAGAATAAAGAAAATTAGAAATTTCTAATCCATATTCCCTTGCCTCAATTGCTGAAGAAAATTCAAGTATTTTGCGTTGCCCCAATTTGCGTTGAAAATTCAATGCTAGTATAATTTTTTTATCAATTATTTATAGAAACTGTAATTGTTAGGCCCGGACAGCATCGGTTGATAGGGCGTTGGATTCCCATCCCTTGAGTTGCGAGTTTGACCCCCCAGCCGAAAATTCTCCGTGTGTGGTGCAGGGCCCGACTTAGCCTAGCTGGGGCCCGGGGCAAAAATTTCTTTGTCCCCCCCTTTGCTTCACTATTTTAGCAGTGAAAAAGATTTATTAAAGAAGGAAATGTAAAATAATATTTATATTCGATTTTGGGGTCCCTAATTATGTGGGGTCCAGGTTCAACTGCCCCGTACACCCCTGCCTTAGTCAGGCCCTGGTGCGATGGACGTTAAATCTGTCGTGGTTATAAAGTTCTCCATGTGGAGAGTAATACCACTAAGAGTACTGGATCAGAGGTGATTATTATCTGCTTCAGATCTAAATTACGATCTGTGTAGGAATGAAAGAAATGCATGAATGAAGTTCGCCCCGTAAAAAGGGTTTGTGACGTGTGTCAGCTAGAAGTCATATTCTTGCCCTCCGTTGCTCAGGGAGTCATACCCTCAGAAACTAATAACCGTTAATATGTTTATTCCTTTTTTATACAGTATTTTCTTAGTTAATGTTGTTTACATTTTTATGCTCCTCTAATAACTGTTCATTTGTAATTACTTAGTTGGAGACAAGGGTTTTTTTTTTTTGTGTGTGAATCTAAGTTCGTATCTTTTTCCTAGCTGGTTCTTTGAATTGTTTTATGACAATTAAGCTGATTAACCAGCACTTCTGTGCTCGGTGGGGGTTGCCTTGCGGCAGCTCATCGTTATATCCGAATTGCTTCGGCCGGGACGGAGTATACCTATGCCATACCCTCAGAAACTATCCCCCGGGGAGGCACCTCGTAATTGTGGATGAGATGCTTCCGGTATGGTGCCAACCTGGTTGATACACTAACAGGTGGGAGTCAGGCTCCACCCATCGGTGACGTGACGCACTTCCTTCGGGGAGGGTTGTACCTGGGCCGGTGACGGCCATTAGGACTCAACCACAGTTCCCGCTAGTTGCTGTTGCGGCGGCCCGGTCATTCAGTTCCTATAGTTAATCCGTGTGCCTTCGTGGCTGATCGGAGAGTCCATCTATGACTTACCTTCAGAAGCTACAGCACCCCTCTTCCCGTTGGAAAACGGATCACGAGAACAACAATTGTAATTATTTAATAAAAAAGTAGCTAAAATAAAATTTTACCTGAGTAGGAATTGATTTTTAAAAATTGGGGTTTTTTGTATTACTTATTTTAAGTCAATTATATCATTCATTTTATAAAATTTTCAGTTACCAATTAAAAAATATTTATACCTTTATAAATATGAGAAAAAAGTATCTTAATAATGATGACGCAGTTAAATTTTAACGAAACGAAAACAGTTACAATTTTTTAAACAGTGTTTTTACTAAATCAGTACAAAATATACGCATGATTAAAATTGAAATTTTGTCTCACGCGGGTATTCAAAACATTAAATAAATCATAAACACGAGAGAGGGGGAAAAATCTATTAACACTACTAGGCCTTGTTTTTCTAATTAACACATTTTTCGCTTCACTTAAAGTTAATCCGCTCTACATACATGATCAACAATTTAAACGAGAAGAATTAGATTGTATTTTGTGCAAAGATTTTGCTGGTTCCTGCATTGATGAATCATTGATTCTCTGGAGATATAAATGACTTCCAGAGATGTTTGGAGTCGTGGATGTAGGCCGATTCATTCACGATTCTCGAAAGCGTTTCGGCACAGGAAGTACGCTTTCGGACGTGCGAAAAAAATTGAAGGAAGTTCGAAAATATCATGGTTTACTTTTGCTCAATCCAGGCATGGAATGGTCATAGGCAATCTATTCATCCGTGAAATGTTCGTGTACGAGCTTCAATTAACTGAATGAAACCGACGTACAGGTTTAAGAAGGATAGCCCTGAATATCGATGTTTTATCCTGGGTTTGTTCCAAAATGTACAATTTTGTTTTTTTTAAACAATTAATTGAATAAGTAATCTATGCTAATAATAAAATTGAATGCGTGCGTGTTGGTGTTCTGTCGAATAGGTTTTATTCATTTATTATCATGTCAGAACATGATGTTGTTTTGGGGATGAGGTTTTCCGCGCCAACAAAAATGTGTAGGCGAAAAATAAAAATTTTATTATCTGCACGCATTTCAAAAAAATCAGTTTTTGGTAATGTGTTGCCATTGCATATACAAAAGCTCTGATTTTTTTAAAAAATAAGTTAATGACTACAGCAAATAAAACCTGGAAAAATGTTATTTTGAGCGCGTAATTATATGAAATGAAATAAGTAGGAAATGTGATATTATTTTTAAACAATCAATGCGAGACAAAGTGTTTTGGATCGTTTGCAGTACTAAAGTGACTCATTCGATGAAACGATTAAAATGAATAAAAATATGATTCAGCTTGCACGAGCACGTGGTGCTTGGCCGTTTAAGAAATTATCTTCTGACATGATAAATTGAAGTATGCATAGCAGATTTTATTTCAATTTTTTTTTTATCATTGAACTACTGAATTTGGTCCAGATATACTCTGCAGGATATAAATTTGCACATCAAATACAATAGATTTTGTGGAATTTTACAGTAAAATGTTTATTAATTTAAAAATAAATTTGAAAACGCTTTTCAATTCCTACTATTAGATCACACTCTCCTCTCTCTCTCTATATATATAGTTCAAATTTTCAATCACAATAAAATATTTTTTTCCCTCCACTCAAGTTCAAGTACAATTTTTTAAACTTGTAGTGAATGGTGCTTGATGTTAATACTTCTTTCTCAAATATTAATTCATTAATTTGTTTAATTTTTAGTAATTAATTAAAAACAGAATTGCCCACCAAAAATTTTAATTTCACCACTGCCCTAAGTAAGAAATGAGTAAGAAAATTAAACATTGTTAATTAATCAATTTTCGGAATCATTTTGAAGCAATTTTGAATTAAAATAAAAAAGACTAAAGGAAACTGTACATTTCTAAATGTATCGCTTTACCCTAATTGCCGTAGATAATTTACAAATTTGGAATGCCCCAATTCGCGTTGAAAATTCACGCATGCGCAATGTGTTCTGATTTATTTTCAACGGATACTGGCGAGATATAATTTTTTCATAAATTATTAATATCAATTGTAATTTCTGACAAGTCTGGAAATTTCTCCAATATTGCCTAGGAACAAATATTTATTTTTCAGCTTCTACAGCACATTTTAGAGTGTAGTAAAAACCGTTAGAGACCTCATAACATCGCCACCTAACACTAAAACCTAAATAGCCAAATTAATCAAATATGGCCATCATTTATTGCAAATACTCTTAGAACGGCCTTTTTTTTGCTGACACGCGATTCCATTATAATTAAATTCATGCAATTAAACTATTTACAAATATTTACAATATCTACATAAAAAAATCACACATATTTATAAAATTTACATCTAATTTACACAAAATTCATAATATATTCTTATTCATTCCGTTATTATCTGTTTTTTCCCCGTTTTCTCTTGAACTCTGTACTACACATCAATATTGGCAACAGTGGGATTTTGTTCAATTGTTTTGTAAATTTAAAAGATTATTTAAAGAACTTTATGTCAACCAAAATTCGAAACTACTATAAAATTGAGTATGAGAACCAAATGGGGGAAATTTTTAGTAGATACATTTATAAGAAGCGACAGCTTATAAAAGCTATGCGAATACATATCTCCCGTTCTAGACCATACTGCAAATAAGGCAAGAATACCTTCTCTATTGACAACACAATGGTCAGGTTGTCAAGTGGCAAATGAAGTAATATATATACATCATTATTATTTTAAAATAACTTGTCTCCAATTTTAAAATTATTTGAAAGAAGGAAATTTTATAATAAAATCAATTTTAAATCATTACTGGCTTAAATAGATTAAAGATCTTGCATCTTTTTTCTTTCTTTTTTTGAATGATTATTCTATATTTATTTTTTTAATAGATTGCTGAAACTTGCTCAATTATTTTTTTAATCAGAGTGCGATTAATAATTCATTTCTGGACTTTTAACTTTTTTTTTTCAAAAACTTCACTAGATTGTTAATTCTATTTTAATTATTCTTGAAACATCTCTAATAGCTAAAGTAAATTAATTGATTTAAAAAAATAAATTAGAATGAAATCTGCTATGCATATTTCAATGTATCATGTCAGAACATCATTTCTTGAACGGCCAAGCACCACGTGCTCGTGTGAGTTATATTATACTTTTATTCATTTTAATCATTTCGTTGAATGAGTCACTTTAGTACTGCAAACGATCCAAAAAACTTTGTCTCGCATATATTGTTTAAAAAAATATCACATATCCTCTTTATTTCATTTCATATAATCACGTGCTCAAAACGACATTTTTCTTGGTTGTATCTGCTGAAGTCAATAACTTATTTTTTAAAAATCAGAGATTTTGTAAATGGGATTTCATCATGTTATTAAAAGCTGATTATTTGAGATGCTTGTGCAGATAATAAAATGTTTATTTTTCACCAACGGATTTTTGTTGACGCCAAATATAAATCCCAAATATAATGACATCTCAAAAATAATGTTCGCATTGATTGTTATTGAAAAAAATTCCCATTTCCTAATTATTTCATTTCACATAATCACGTGCTCAAAATGACATTTTTCTACGTTTTATTTGCTATAATGATTAATTATTTTTAAAAAATCAGAGCGTTTGTAAATGCAATGGCAAAGCATTATTAAAAGCTGATTTTTTTGAAATACTCGTGTAGATAATAAAATTTTTATTTTTCGCCTTCGAATTTTTGTTGACGCCAAAAACCTCATCCGAAAAACAACATTATCAAGAAAAAATTACACAATTAATATTTTTAAACAATACTAATGAATCTACTGAATAATAAGTCTAATAATTATACTGAATAAATACAATCTACTAAACAATAAAGATTAATTTCTGAATTCTTGTTGTATTTATACAAATGATTTTCCTTTTAACATTTTCTCATTCAATTTCTTTAAAAAAATGTGAAAGTTTAAAATGAGGTCTCTAAAGTTTTAAAATAAATCAGAAGATGAAGCATTGATATATATTGTGAATTCAATTAAAAATTAAGGCCCAAAATTTTAAAAATTCTACTAAGATATTAGTGATTTTAGCTCAAAGATAAAAAAAAAAATCACTTTCGAATTTTTTTAAATATTTTTTTTACGTATTTAAATGAAAATCGTCTTTAGAAGAAATCAATTTGCTTCATAAAGCATTATTTTTTTT
>JAOUZG010006261.1:503-21468 GCA_026289955.1 Argiope argentata
TAACTTACTACACGGAGCAAAAAATCGTAACTTTTATTAATGATCTCGAATATTTAGCATCCGTTTTTGTTCTTTATCTTTTATTTTCCTGTTTTTTTGTTAGCTTTGTGTTTTAAAAATTCGTAGTAATTTTAGACTTCAATAACTAGTCAATGAATAAAAATTTAACGATTCCATTTTTATCAACAAAGAAAGGGAATTTTGTTTCTATTTTAATTATGACACCATAGTTTATTGTGTATGTAGTTTATAATTTTAATTATTAAAGCTTTAGGATTTTTGAGCGATACGTTGTTAAGGATATGAATAAATATTTGCAAATGTTTTCTCCATCTCCTCTATTTCAGAGTTTAATTAACTCGTAAAAAATAAAATTTATACTTGGTGTTAAGCTACAATTCAGTTAGAGGGTCTTTCATATAATTGGAAGTTGTATCCTATGCTCCAAAAAATGTTAATCCTTATCCGGTAGCTGAATTCCTGAGTATAGGAAGAGAATTGGGCATTTGTAAGCTGTACTATACTTATTATATCTATGTCTTTGTATATATAATGCCTTGATGATATTTAATAATGATATTCTATCCTTTGAAATGATAATATCTTATTTATTTAAGTGCATTTCTTGAACAAGTTTGGAGTCATTTGCTGGTTTAGGTAGCAAATTATGTTTCGAATGATTCAGTTTTATTACAAAAAAAGGGGACAGATTTTTGTCTTTCCTTTGTAATGATAATGTGTTATCCTTTATAATAATGTTATTTTATCTTTGAAATGATAATATATTATTTCTTGAAACGCATGGATTGAACAATTTTGGTGTAATTTTGCAGTTTAGATAATAAATTATGTTACGAATGATTCAATTTTATTACGGAAAACAGGACCAATTTTTGTTTCTCCTTTGTAGTGATAATGTAACGTCCTTTATAATAATGATATCTTATCCTTAATGATAATATCTTATTTCTTGAAGTGCATAGCTTGAACAATTTAGGAATCACTTGACGATGTAGATAACAAATTAGGCTAAAATTGATTTAATCTTATTAAAAAAAGGGGATACATGTTTTAATTCCTGTGTAATGAAAATGTCTTATCCTTTATCATAATGACATTTTATCCTTTGAAATTATATCTTATCCATCTAAGTGCATTGCGTGAACAATTTTGGAGTCTTTTGGGGGTTAATGTAGTAAATTATGCTACAAATGACTCAATTTTATTACAAAAAAGAGAAGAAATTTTTATTTTTCCTGTTAAAATGATATTTTGTACCTTCTTTCTTTTGCAAATTATCAATTTTTAAATTTTATACAAGTTTCTGAAAGATGCAACATTAAGAGAGTTGCTCACTTAATTCTATAAGTAAATGTTATGCTACTAAATTTACTTAAAATGATAAAATTTAGTACCCCTTTTCAGGATATGTAGTGAGATTTAACCAACGGGGGTAGGAATGCTGTAATTAAATGAAAACTCTTCATAGTTGCTCAGAAGTTTTAATAAGAGTTGTTACAAGAATGTTAAGTTTGTCTCAATGTATTTTAAGTGGATGAATTATAACTAATTATGCACTTAGGGAAATGTTGTCGTTCTTATATAAGAGGCGTACAACAATATTAAGTATTTAAGCTAATTTATATAAGAATGCAAAAATATTTTTTCATTTCTATTTCCATAGCTTAAATATTTTCTTAGGAATTATTTCCTTTATGTTTTTCTATTTCATACTTTTTATAAAATTTTAAATTTGATTCGATATTATTATCGGGTTCATATTGCCTCTAATTGAGGACAGCACAAACAAATTCATTTACAGGTATTTACAGGATGAATTGATAAAGGAAAACTTCAGATAAAAACACTCCAACAGTCACTAACAAGCCTTACGAACAATAAACACAGACAGCAAAATATATATTGTATATCACGTCAAACAGTAAATCACAGCGGGCTCAATTATACAACGTTAACAGCAAACATAAACACAAGTGAGAAAAGTATTCAGCTCGTACAACAAATTACGGCAACCCGTGCCTTATATAGCCGAGCAAGCGAGCGCCCAGAACCACGCGGAGTTTCGAAAAACGCCATAAACGATCTTGGGGCTACCAGAATATTCTTTTAGCCAAATTAACTCGGCTGACCCCAAGTTCTTCGTCAACTATTGCCAACGCTCTCTCCTCCAGTGTCCTTTCGTGACGCTCGCTCGTACGAAACAATATTATTTCCTTGACAGAAAGTTAATAGCAGATACATTGATATGGAAATATTCATATTTGCTGGTGCTGTATTTACAGAAACCACACTTCTTCAGTAAACTACTCCTGTAGAAATTGCATTGTTTACAAACGAAGTGCCTGCAGTAGTAAAATGTTTTACCAATAACACTCTTTTTATATGCAAATGCCGTATTTCTAAAACCACTGTTATTAAGTAAAACTTCATAGCATTTAAAACGTTAAATACAAGTATTCAATAAAATGTAATCAATTTTCTTAAAGTAATTTGAAAACTCTTGAGATAAATTTTATCATTTTATCAATATTCAAGATAAAGTTAATTTATTTCTCAGTTTATAATAGCTTGCGTTTGGAAAAGGATAAAATTATAATAGGGTTTATTTTAAATGCTCGATAAGACAAAAAGGCTTGTAATAAAAAATTAAAGTCTATACAGGCAAAATTCATACATTGGCACTAACAAAACAATAAATTTTTTCAATGAAAGAGTGATTTCTCGCCAAGAGTTCTTAATGCACTTGCATAACCAATTATTCATTTATGATGTTTATATTTTTAAGGATTAATAATTCATTAAATTTCTAATGAAAATATGCAATTCCATTGCCATGTTATATTAATATTTATGATACATTTGCTGTTATAACATGGATTTGTTGTTCGAACTTTCTACTATCTTTAGAGTATCAAAGTATTTACATGAGTATTCAAGTTTTCCAAGTTAGCTAACCTATTCCGCCAAAAAAACTGTTCTGTTTGTGAATCTGGTGCAGCTAAACTCGTCTGGGTTAAATAATCTCCTTCCGATGTTAATGGGAGATCTGAAGAAGAGAGTCAGTTCAGATGTGCTTCATGTCATCTGATTGCGGTTCAAAATTCAATCTTTTCCAAAATAGACCTAGTATTAACGGGGCATTAACTTATTAAACCAATTCTGAATTGTTATCGAAAAATTATATTTAATTCTAAGTGTGAATCATAGGCGTAAGTTACGTTGCAAATTGATCTCCAATGATTTAAATTGTTGATTTCAGATCTTCGATACCTCTAAAGATATCTTTAAGTTTGTGTTAGAGTTTTGAGATATGTAACCTCGGTGAGTTTCTTTGCAATTGAAGTTTCAAAACTATTGAAATTGTATTGATTTAAAAGAGGTTGCAACAATATTTGAGAAAATATTGTTTTTTAATAAACTAAATAAAATTAATATGAAATCTCACATGAAAATAATTAAATGTATTTGAAAAACTGAAAGTACTTTTAATCGGTATTAAAATTGATAATATGAAGCTTCAAAGGGAATTTTGTAAATGCAAATGGAAAATGCAACTCTAATGGTAAGTTAATTTATCATTATTCTTTCATCAAAGTTTATGAGGGCCATGGAGGCCTCTTGGTAAGATTTTGGTTGCAGAACTGGAGGGTTTCGAGTTCGAGACCCGATTCCATCAAGAACTGTCGTGTAAATGGACTTGTCGCACTTTAAAAGTCTGCGCCAATCGTCTCCCCATTGGTGTGGTGTGGAGAGATGTTAGTAGCTCAGGTGCACTCTACGTCATGCACCCGCTGTTCAAAATTGCGAGGTCCGTCCCAAACTAGTCCTGGTGTTGTTTTAAAATGGGAAGTTAATATAACTAAGCTAAAACTAAAATCAGTAAGTTAATGAACTAAAAGATAGATATGTATCTATATAATTCATTTAAATTATTCAAAAACTAAAAAGAACAAAAGAACAATATATATCATGATTGACAATCAAATAAAACAAGGGAAGTGGGAAGTTCAAACAATCTATTTGACATTATTTTTTTGTTTTTAACGTCTTAGTGGGATACTGAAAGACCAGAAGAAAAAGATTATAATGATTATAATTATTCGTAATCACAGACGATTTCTTTAAATGGGATATTCATTTAGAATTTGACTGCAAATGAAACTTTGGTATTTTGTTAATTACTTTATAAAACTAAAGTTTAACAAGCTGTACAATACAATATCGACGTTTTATCTTTAAAATATCTTCTTAATATCTTCAATATATTTGCACTTGAAAACATTATAACACATATTTATTTCACATGTTTCGTTCACATTTAGATAAATAGAAAATTAAAAATTATTCTACTCTCAATGGTGTTAGTATTTAGTACAGAAGTATTAAAATTTTGGAATCGTAATACGTTTTCTACATCAATATATTATTTTAATATTATCAGATTTTTGTTAGATGTCGCTTAAGTATATGATTACTTTTAATTTAAATTCCACAGGAAGAACACATTCTGAGAGAGAGAAAAAAATGTAAAGATGTTTTATAACTCTTTAAAAGTATTTCTGAATTTCAGACTGAAAGCAAAAAGTATTATAAATAATAAAAAAAATGTATAATACATAAAAAAATTATAGATTAGTAAAAAAAATTAATTTGTTTTTGATGAAATTATTCGATGCTGTTATATGTAATGTTTCCCTTAGACAACCAACAATAGATTGGTTAATTAAACTATAGTCAAAATAATAAAAGATCCTTGAACTTTACGTCTAAATATCAGAAAAGTTCTATATTTTATTTCTAAAAATATAAAAATGTGCCACTTTAGGTCTAAATATCAGAAAAGGGGCTTAGTCAACATATTTGCTCGTTGTCTTCCATTAATCCAAAGATATATACTATTGAAGCAACATTCAAGGTAAAGCTTCCAGTGTAAAAAAAGAAAGTAAGCTCACTATCCGAGAATTCACTTTTCCTTCATAATATTTATTGAGAATTAACAATGCAGGCTGATGAACTTTTGAGAATTCCCTTGTATTTTTTACTCAGTTTATATTTTTTAAAACATTTGACTTTTACTTTTTTTATGTTTTATAAAGGGGATTTTGAAATCAGTTTTTCATACTAATTACAGTGCTGAATAGTAATTTCAAATTTCATACACTTATCATACTTTCGGCCACAATAGATATATATTTTTTTTAATGTTTTAAGGCGTTTAACATTAGATAACTGATTGTTTTAATTAAATTTTGATTTCTTATGTTTGTTATTGTCTAGTATTAGGTTAATCCAGTAAACAAATTCTAAATATTCCATAAAGCCTCTCATCAAACATTACAAACTAATGTATGAAATAAAGAAAAGATTGTAAATCACAAAAAATTACCTATTTTAGTACATGATTATTTTTTCAAAATCTGAATAAAAAAAATATGTTCAAAATATTAATCATGCTATGCACAACAGTTATTCTGAACTCGTTAACAACAGACTGGTTGTTTAGACTTAGCAACCTCAATTTGCAGTTGATCCCTAGTTTATCGATACGAATTAATGTTCCGCACGCAGCTGCTCTCTCTCTCTCTAAATATCTGATGAATGCTTTGTCAGCAGATTTGCTCGCCAGCTTTCGTTGATCTGAAAGTGGATAAACTCAGCATCGGGATGTAGGAGAGAAAGTATTTTCATACGCTACCGATTCTGCATTCGGGCTTTGTATTCATCGCGAGTGCATCATAAATACCAATGGGATCTCAGAAATATTGGAATACATCCAACTTTATTTGTTCTCTAATATCAGTTTTTCCCACATTTATTTTTATTTGCTAATATATAAAGTATACAAAACAGAAATGTTGTAATCTCCGAAGAATTTGATTTTAAAATTTTCGGGGTCTCTGAATTAAACCTTTGACTACTGATCCGGCTCAACCGGCCATGTTAAAAAAGAAGCTCTACATTTTCAGAGCGAAAACCAAATTCTTATCTGAAAAACCGCATGATAAATGCTTTTCATCGACATATTTACAACTTAATGTGTCACTCAGCACTATTTACAATCTCCCGTGTTTTGGGGGCATGATAATAGAGACGCGGGAAAGATTACCTCCTATTGTTAATGGTCGGGGGAAAGCAAAAACCTACCATGCCGGTTTAGAAACGTTCTACTAATTTCTTTTCTAGTAAATTGGGTTCAACCTTATTTTGACTCTTGCCGTTTTAAGAACATTCTTAAGCTAGAGAACCGACTCTTGATGGGTTAATTCTATCTCGAGAGGCTAGTTTCTGCTCCAAATGATGACAACAGTATGTAAAAAGAGTTACCAACAGGGATATTCTCGCTTTACATCTTGTACCTTTCTTTTGAATAAAAAAACTACAATCAAGGATAAAATTGCTAATGGTTGGATCGGGTGATTAGTGAAATGGTTAAAAAGTTATCCTGTGAAGTATATATCTGAATAAGCTAAACCAAAACCAGAAAGAACTAGGCCGATAAAATGTGATAAGCAAATAAAATGTAATCTAAAATTTTCATTGTTTCTTCAAATTTTGGAGAATTTCCGGGAAAATTAAATTTATTTGTACATTAATGCAGACGTAGGCACGAAAAGGACCTTGATCAAATTGGCTTCATTTAATCTTTGGAAATATAGTACTTTGCCAAATTTTGCCAAATTGCACCTTGCAAGAATGATTTCGAATGAAAAAGTTCTTTTCTCAAAGTATTCAACTATATTCTACTGTTCTGATATTCAACTATACTTTGGATTTCATGCAATTAATGTAACTAAAAATATCAAAATGTTAAGAAATGGCTTAGAAATGAAAAATTTAATATCAGGATTAACTGCTTAACTGTTTGGCTCGAGTGCCGATCGATTTTTAGAATCGATTTATAGAATTTTGAAATCGATTTATAGAATTTTGATAGTTTTAAGCAAGAAATAAGCCATTCATAACGATTATAATTCAATGCTAAAATTACTTCGAATACATATATAAGTCAAGTATACAATGGATTTCTTTTTTAATCAAAATAAGAAATAATTTTCAAAAAAGAAGGTATCATCTTATTAGATATTAAAGAAAATAAAACAGTTAAGTGGTTAAATGAATTGATAAACTGTAACTTAATCTGGAATTTAAAAACTGTAAAAACTGTACTAAGACAATGATAAATGCTTTAAACATCTTCCGAAATATTTTTCTAAAATTAACTAAAATTGGAAGAGGAAACCTGATTATGACAAAAATGATAATCAAATGATTTAATAATAAATATTTTTGATTTGAAAACGTATTTATTGATATTTTAAAACTGTATCCAAATAATTTTCTCTGCTATATTTTAGGGCATTATTCCTAAAATTATTCCAAAAAGCCTTTGTATTGTTTATAAATAACAACTATGATATTTATTGATAAAGAAAATTGAAAAAACAACTTAGACGAACATTAAACTACTTTTAAGGGGTGTTATATATACAATTATGGCTTAACCAGATGCATAATGCTAACAAAAAACCAGTTTGATTTATATAAAGAATATTAATCATTTATTTTAGATTTATTTTGATAGAATAACTCTTTTTTTAAAAATGTGGTTAAAATTTTAACATCCTTTTGTAATTAACAAACACATATATTCAGGAGTTTACTGTATATTTATTGGTCAAAAAGTCAGGCACATACATTTTATTTGATTTTAATTGAACAGTAATAATCTACTATTTAACAGTTAAAATACTTTTTTATAAATAAGGATTTGGAATTTATGTAATTAAAATTTAAATTATATTTAATATAGCAATAGACTGAGGGTAGAATCCCTTATATTTTATAAAATCGTCTCCCCTATAGACAGCAAAACGATATTTATTTGTTTTATTACTAGCTGTCTTAAATATTAATAATAAAATAGTTAAATATCTAATTATAAATGTTTAATTGAATATTATTTCTTTTCAAGTTTTTAAAATTATAGACTGATAACGAAAAATGGCTCCTCCATAATCAATAAACTCTATAAAAAAATTGGCAGCCATTGTTCCATTTTCGAATTTATTATATTTAGGAAGATAAAACTGATGGAATTTCGTTCCATTACGTGATAAGAAATTTCTAACAGAAGAAGGCAAATATAATATCTCAAAATTGAACTATGCTATGTATTGTGTTTCCAGCTTATTTTCTCTAAAAGAAAAAGGTGCTGGTGGAAAAATGAGTACATACAAGTGGTGATTCTATTTGCATTTCCGGAGCATAAATTGTTCTCTAGTTTCTTTTCTTTAAAAGGAATCTTCCAACTGAAAAGTTAAACACGGTTATTGTATTTTCTAAAAAATCGTTCGAAGCTTTTTTAGATAGATTCACATCTCCTTTTTGTTGTTTCAGAATTTGTAATATTACTTCGAGATTAATTTAGTTCTTTTTATGTGATTTTCAAGAAATACTTTTTTCCCCTTTCGGAATATCTATTCATTTTTTTACACTGCACATCTGGACTTGTTTAAGAGAAATTTTTTTAAAATTATGTTTGAAATTGTTTATATAGGTTGCACAAATAAAAAGTTAAAAAAGAAATTCAAAGTGTAATAAATGTAGTTAGAACAAATTAATGTAATTTAGCTTATGCAACAGTCTAATTCCATTACTTCTGTAAAAACTAACACTAAACAATTTGTTTATTTAACCGAAATTCTGTTAACTGTTCTTCTAAATATAAAGAATATAAATACAATCAATTTTGCTGGTAAATATTTAAAATTAATTTGTAAAACAAGTTTTTGGGCTTAATTTTGGACATAATGTAATAACAAAAGTTTAGTGGCAGTTTTCAAGAGCTTGATATTGATGTGCTAACAGAAAAAACTCTCATGTAATATACATGAGCAATAATAGAAAAGCAGTTTTGTTTAATCGATTGCAAATATCTTTTTGCAATCATTTTTTGTTTAATTATTTATGATCATTTGAAATGGTAACCAAATATAATTTAAGACTTCCTAAAATATATATCTTCTGCCTAAAATAGAAATCGATTCTTTGAAGACGCTTAAAGTTCTGACAAAGACTTCAGAATTCTAAAGAACTGTATTTTATCTCCTGCTAAGGAAGATAAAATGCCTAAGTGTTAAACTATTCTGTAAATGTTCACATGAAAGATTGTCAAACTTAGAACTGACACACTTGAAAGTTTCTAACCCTTTTGAATAATTTCATGCTTCGTGAATTCTTCACAAAAATCACATGTCAGAAAGGACATTTCATAACTTTCCTAAAACTTGCTGGTTTTAGACGTATATTAAAAAATATATCTCTGAATTACGCTGTATATATTGCATAACTACACTTTTTTCTAATTATTTTGCGTACCTATATGACTTTCTTTCAACTAATTATAATGATTCAGAGAACTGCAAAGGGAATTAATTTAAACAGTGGTTAGCATAATATGTCATTATATCCTATTTCGCTTCATTTCACAAATAATTTTGATGATTATTTCTGCCTTTGCGATCTTAACCCATAACTGGAGGCATGAATTATTCACGACGCCTGAGACATGAAATCAAAAGACTCCATTTCCCCCCCCCCTTTTTTTGTCTTTTGTAAACAGCATTTGAATTTATCTTGGGTACATAATATATTCTAAAAATAATTTAGTTTCCAAAAATATTAAAAATACTAACATTAACAATGATATATGTTAAAATATTAAATGATGATGTCATAAAAAATCTGAACAATCATCTAATAAGTTTTTACTTAGTTTAAATATTACGGAATTGTGCTAAAGTTAATAAGTATTAGAATTTAACAAACCAAAATGATGAATATACAGTATTTTAAAATACTAATTTAAGAATATTTATTTACTCTTGATACATTATTAAGAGCAAGACACTTCCTAAAATATAAAAAAAACTTTATACTTAGTCTTTTGACAACATACTGCTGAAAGAATAACTTGAAGGTACTGAGGAAATGTTTCTATACCTGGACAAAATTTCAATTAATAATCAGAGCTAATGCGCAATTAGGAGTTTCCAGTTACGAATTATAATTGATATTATTTTCCTATAATCAGAAATTATTCATCACATTTTAACGATATACTTACGATATTGGCTGTAATTTAGTCCTGGAGATATTGCACAATATATTATAGTAATAGGTCTATTATTGGCCCAAATTGCTTATTAGTCGCCATTTGGCATCGCTTTCATTATATCACCTAAACATAAATTAATATTTGTTCCCTCAGGGTCTATGTTTTAAAATATTTGCCTTTGTAGTAGAAATTAATAATTTATATATTGATAATTTAGGTATTGAATAGTCATAGTAATATTATCATCTAATAAACAATAGTAATCTAGTGGACTCATTTAATCTTCAACGGCATACTCAAAATAACAACATATATCAATTTATGCTATTATCCTATTATTTTTTATCCTAGATTCTTCCTTTATTTCGTTATCTTTAAGAATGCCAAAACGTACAAATGTGTTATTATGCTTTAAAAATGGATGTCAAACATTCCAGCTAATTTTATTTAGAACCTATCCCAACGAGGGTACCACAAAAAGAGGATGAGATGCTTCCAGCATGGTGGTTTAATCTTTCCACCTTGAAGGGTACACAAATAAGGGGGGTGACTCCTTCCATTGATGATGGGACATACTTCCAATAAGATGGGTGGTGACAGGTGATGGTCTTTTGGACTCAACCACAGTTCCTGCCAGTGTTGCATTTGAGACAGTTCGGGCATTCAGTTTTATGGTTTATCCGTGTGCTTTGAACAGATCGGAGAGTCAGTGATATGACTTTATTCGGAACCCTCTTTTCGTTCTCACGTTCCACTTTACGACGGAAATATGAGTGCAGTAGCTTCTGAGGGTGTGGGCCCCTCAGCATCCTATTTAACGATTATCCACATTCGTCCAGAAAAGAATTTGTAGAAATTCGGAGATTAACTGCTTCATTAAGTCTGCCATGGAAGCAAAATAATATCGGACATTTTTAATGCTATTTGAAACATAATAGTTACGAGATAAAAATACTCAAAATATATTAATATGAAAACACAATAGTAATGTAATAGTTTGAGTAAATCCATCTTTAATCTTTTGTATGCCAAATTTAATTATTACTAAAGAGAAAGAAATATTTATTTTGTTTATTTGCTGAAATGGCGGAGTGTTAATTTCTATCTATAAATAATAATAACTGAAGATTTGGTGTAATAAATCAACTGATTCTTGGCGCAATTTTATGCGAGATTCCAAGCCAAATGAGGTGAAAACTGATCTCATTTGCATCCATTGTAGAACTCAAAAGAGTTTTGCTATGGAAGTGACCAAAACGAATTATCATATTTATGAAACGCTATTTCCTTTAGTAACGTCTAGACTTTTGCCCATATAATTATAAATCGCGTAGATAAATAGTCATTTTATAGAATGGTCGACTGTTCAATGTTTAAAATTCAACTCTGCTGGGATCTTTATAAATCCTGATTATAGTGGAAATGATATCAAAGGATTTTATAAAAGGTCTAGAAAGTGTAAGGTTTAGTATATTTTCTTTCCTAAAACTTGAAAGTAATTTTAAGTTCTTTAGAATATATTGAAAGATGTTATTTTATATAATTTAGGGCAATTATTTCAGCAAATTGCTGCATAAATGAATTTTAAAAATAATTTCAAATGAATTATATTTTAATTATATTGTTTAAATAAAATTAGCTATGCGATACATGACCCTTTTCTTTGTAATTTAATAATTGCTGCACTATTTATAATTCTTTTTTTTTGAAGAAAACTAAGTATACTTTTAAAAAAATGAATATCTATTGCCCTCTCTGGCAATAAAAATTAAAGGCTTCATTAAAATTGTAGAATTTTATAAAAGATTGGATAAAAATGGACAATGGCTAGAAAAAGCTAATTTGATTTTCTTCATATAACATATCTTCAAGTAGCTTAATCATATTATCAAATTAAAGGGTTAGCAAGAAATAAATTATCCACTTCATATAATTCTATATTGCGTTTTATTGATTCAAATAAGATAAAATTTAAACTACAGATTATTGAGACGATGTTGATTTACATTCATTCATTTAAAATATTTAGTAAAAAAACTCACCAATAAATGGAGCTGTAACATAAATGGCATTTATTTGTATATAAGGAAAATGTGAAGCATAATTTGCGATACAGCACATATCTACTACCATTTTTCTTGGAAGAAATTAGTTAGATTCTATACGAGCATTAGTTTCTTCTCTGTTTACTATGATTACTCAACAAGAAAAAGCGATTCTAGTGAAATTATTCTACTGGAACCAACAAAACTCCGTTGCAGCTATAAAGGAATTTAATTGTATGAATCAGATATGAAGATGCCAAATTTAAAAAAAAAAAACCTATGCAAATCAGAATTGTTCCAAATAAAGGAGGAAAATAACCCGTCTTCCAGTGACGAAAATGTTGCGACCGCGCTATTTGAAAACTACAGTCACAGGGATTGAAATTATTGCATTTTTATATAAATATAGGATGTTTATAATTTAATATTTGTATTTTCGAGTTTCTATATCAAATAATATGATCAGAATTTCATTTAAATAAAGTTGATTCATATAAAATACACAACTTCAAAAATAATGGAAAACTCAAAAGGTAAAAGATTTGTATTTCTGAAAGAAAATGTAAAAGATAAAAAAATGCTTACATACTAAAATAAACTATGTTGTTGTAGTTTCAAATAAAAAATGAGTAAATGTCTTAAAATTTTAGAACAAAATGATTCTGCATATTGAGAATAATTAAAATGCCTGGGTTAAAAAGCACTATTTTAAAATTCAGCAATTTTCTTGTAGCATTCAAAAACAATTCTGGTTATATGATCACATTTTTTTCTGACGAAGAGATGAAATCAAAGCGGTAAGAAATCGATCTATCGTTTGTACCCGATTATATGATTCTACGATTAAACGAACATTGCAGGACATTTAATCGTACAAACGATAGATCAATCGATAAACGATAATTTCTCGCCTGAGAACGATCGGTTTATCAATAATTGATCAAAAGATGCCAATAAAATAGTCCTAAAGGCCGGATTTGTGAGAATGGGCCTTCATTGTGTCCCCTCACAAACTATACGGTATCTGAGTATCTTATCTGAATGACAGATACCGGAATTTATGGATCGGTGTCAGAATAAGGCTGCCAAATTGCCACCCTGGATCAATGGTTCGAGATATCTGCCATGTAGCTAGACCAATGATGACTTGTATTCACTATAAAGCTATTATTGGCTACATATCAGTAGCTGATGCTTGTAGAAATGCTGATCATTTGTAGAAGCGATAGAATAGGTAACGGTTGTTCACGGGTGGTTTTGAATAACTTTCTATTACGAGAAGGGAGAACATCTATTTGGCTAGTTAGAGCTCAGTTAACTGATGCTAGGGATTCCACTAGTCTATTAGCTAAACAGATACTTGGCTTTTTGTGTGTCTGATTTAATAGCTTAGAAAGTTGGATCGATAAACTTTCTTAAAATGCTTTCGATCTTCTAATATATAGAAAACGAGTCGATTCCCAATGTATAAAGATAACCTTATTAATGATTTATTAAGAAATGTTTAGTTAAAATATGACATCATGAGCTCCTAAATTTATTTATTTATTTCTACACGTATATGGATTAAAATTTATTTTCTTTATAAATTCCAATATTTCTTTTTTTATTTTCTAATTATACGCAATATAAGATGAAATTGTGCAGTTACTTTTAATTATTTAAAAACATGAATGATATTAAATAAGATAAGATATGTTTAACTCTTCAAATATAAAGTTATAATAAAATTTGCCCTGTTAGATACAAATAATAAAACATATTTTTTACTTTCACTTTTATTATTAATATAACATTTCTAGAGCAACACTTTTTTTCCTATAAGATTGGGATGCTTAAATATTCATGTATAAGTTGTAATGACTGTCAAAAACGATTTCGCTGATTGAAACTACAATTACTCTTTGTTATGATGTTATGAAATAGAATTTTATAAATGCTCTTTGCATTTATAATATCTTTATCTATAATGTTTATAGTTTAAGTAAAACCTAAATTCATTTTCGTATTTTATTTCTTTTAAGTTACGAAAGAATAATCTAAATTTCTTTAAAACGTTTTGATCAAAAAATTATTTTTTCAGAAAATTTGAAATTTTTAATCAAATTGATAATTTAAGTTCATAATTTTATCCTGACGATTGTTAGTTGATTGTTAAGACATGCTTTTGTTAGACTGTAATTCGTTACTTAATTTGATGTGATTCTTATGATTGACAGCAACATTTCTCGTAGACAGGACCGCAATGCTGATTCACCGATACGGCAAATGCGCACATTTTAATGCAGAATATTTCAAAAAATAAAAAAAAGGTTTTGTTCAGCTATTGATAAAAATAATCTGTCTGTTTCTTTACACTTATCTAATTTTATGGTATATTAGAGCTTGATAGGAAATAACTGCTTTCGTGTAAAATAAATTATTTCTTACCTGAAACTGAATTTTCCTTAATTTTCTCATTGCCCTTTTTAAAGCAACCCCACAAATTTTATGAGCCATATGATCAATTGCAAGTGCTCAAGAGAAGTAGAATTAAGAATATTAGATAGATTCTAAGTTGCATAACTTGTTATTACATGCCAGATGATACTGTTTTGCATGCAAATATAGCATCTTTTTAAAATATTTTTTTAAAACAACAGAGAACAATTTATATAACAATCCGATACATTGAAATTGATATGGGAAAAAAGGAATAATTTTAATGGTAACCGTGTCGCCAAATTTATTGTATACTAGCCGCTTTTGGTGACCAGCGGGTTTGCAAGTATTAATGAGGGTTAAAAGGTTCAATTTTTTTTCTCCTAATAGGTTTTTCAGCAAAATAGTTTTAAGCTTCAATTTCTATAGTCATATAAATGCCTTATACTATTATGTACGATTTAAACAGCCCTGATTTTTGAACTCCGTCTCTCTCACTGATTTCCTATCAGAGACCATAAAATTAAGTTTTAAATTAAAATGGAAATGGTGAAACTGCAATTAATATAAAAACATTTTTACTCAATCTAAGCAAGTCTTAAAATAAAACTAAGAACTGAAATATGTATAGTCCGACATTGAAGTTTTATGTTCACGTCAGAAACTGAAATATTATAATTTTTCATAATTTATAATATCTCAAAGATTTATTCGGCAAACATTTCACGGATTCAATGAAGTATTCAGTTTTAAACTTCATTTTTGGATGTATATAAATAAATTTAACAACAATATTTTATTTATTTTTTTGGTTTTTTAAATATATTTCAAAAAATTTTGAAGTTTCAAACAACAGTATAAACAGTCCTTCGGTCTTTATTTTAAGTATAGATATTGATATAGATGAATACCGTCGACACTAGATACGCCCTTAATAGTTGTCTATATCTTCTTAAATTCCATATTTTAGAAAAATCTTTAATCAATTATTTGCATTTTATTGTCTAGAGAAATAAAACCTAGACAGAACTCTTCAACCACAACTACAATAATTTTTGTCAAACTTTATTTCATATTAAATAAAATTAGGGAAATAGCTGGAAAGCTATTCACAAGGGGAAGCCTCATAAGCCAAATGACATCCACCTAACACGAGAATTGTTTTTGTCTAAAGACTATGTTACTCGACTAAAAAACCTAAAGTTGCGAATGTGGCCCTAAGGAAACTCAACCGCACGTCCACGATTGGCATTCATTTTAATAATTTTAAACTGCTTCTGTACTTAAAAACTTAACGAATCAGTTAACATGAGATTATTTTGCAAATATAATTTAAAATAAAACTTTCATTTGCTCCAAAATGGCGCATTTAATCAAAGTTGAATGTGAGAACAAATCAATGTTATTAATGAAACGAAAAAAAAATATTATAAAAAGGGATCTAGTTCAAAAATAAAAATTATCTTTCCTTTTTCTCATTAAACCTATTTTTATATTACGTTTCTGGTAAATAAAATTCAAAAATTATTTATTTTTCAATTAGTTATTCTTATGGAATTCTCATTTTAAAAAAATCTAGCTGTAAACATTTTCAAACATGAATGAATCCCATTAAAAATTAATTGTATTTTTGAGACCTCGTTTTATCTTTAATTTCCCTTTTTTGTAGCACTAAGAGATAAGGAAAAAAGTACAATAATCATTTTTTACCGAATAAACAAAGACAAGATAATAAAACAGGAAACAAAAATCTGGTGATATCACTTTCATCTCTTTCTATCCATTATGTCTGACTTTGTTGAAATTAAAAATACTCATTTTTTTAAAAGAAATATTTCGTTGTGAACATAGGTTTGTTTTCAAATTATGTATTTATGTATGATCTCATTTTTATAGCTTTCTCATTTATCTTTTCACTTTGCTTAAGTACGGCTATTTAATCCAAGTTTCGAAGTCTTTTTGTTCTTTCAGAAATCCATTAAGATGGAAGGCAAGTTTTAAATTATTTTCGAATGATTTCTAAATACCCTCTTAACTTTTTCATACACGGGATGGAAATTTGTAGAAAAAGAATTCAATGGAAGAAGTAGAAAATAAATCATGATTTTTTGCTTTGATTTAGAAATGATAGTAGTTCCATATTCCAATAGAAAGATTACTTTTCTCTGTAAGAAAAATGAGCGCTTATGTTTTTTCATCTTTAAATCCCTTTTATTATTTCTTCAGAAAACTCGGATTTCTCAATGTTCATTTAAATGAATCTGTATGCTAAATTTATATGTACTGAATATCATGATTATTTGTATATGCATGTAAATACAGTTTCGTAGATTATATGCTGAAATCATTTATCCAATATTGATTTTTTTTTATTGGAAGACTAACAAGAGTTGTCTCCCTAAAATTTTCTTACATTATCTCTGTTAATAGTTTTGTATTGTAGAACGCCTTGAAAGACATTGATGCACCATACTAACCGTATGTGAACCATGTTAATATTAACCTTTGGCAGGGCTTGATTATTTTTGTTGAATATACCACGTCATCGTTGCCGAGTTATTTGACCCTTAAGCCCTGGTATGCGGCTAATAGTATTCGAAAATTGAAATGTGCTTTGTATACATTTATCTTAATTAATTAAAACCAAAATTTGACATAGGACTACCCTTGTAGTAACAAAATCACATATAAGATTTAATATATTTAACTAATTTTTTTTGAGTTATAGTGCATATTTCAAAAATTTCAAACCAACAAACTGTGAATTCCTTATTGAATTTTGCCCACGACTTGGTAAGTGTCTACACTATGGATATTAGATGATTGTGTCAAATTTTATCCATCTCTCTTACTTTATTTTATAGTTATGAGGATAACTTATATTCGAACAAGCGGCATATTACCCGTATGGACTGGCCAGCATTCTCACCGAGCTTGAATCAATTGGAGAATATGTGGGACATACTTGTTCGATGAATAACAGCCTTTCAACCACCTTCTACATGTCTACAGGAACTTCGAAGAGCTTTGCTTGATGAGTTGTGTGATATTCCCCAATATTGGATCGATAATTTGATACTCAGAATGCCTAGGTCTTATACGGACTATATTATATCGTCTTGTAGATATAATATGTATTAACCAACATGCCAACAATCTAATATTGGTTTTTGTAAAGATGTTTTTTTTTTGTAATTTGTTTCAGGGAGCAAAAAATAGTTATTTTTATTAATTATCTCAAGGGCTTAGTATCGTTTTTGCTCTTTATTTTTTATTTATATGTTTTTTTACCTGTATGTTTTAAAAATCAGTAAAAATTTTAGCTTTTAATTATTAGTCAATGAATAAAAATTCAACGAAGCCATTTTAATAAAAAAAAGATGAAAATGGAATTTTGTTTCTATTTTAATTATGACACAATAGTATATTGTATACGTAGTTTATAATTTTAACTATTAAAGCTTAAGGATGTTTGAGCTATACGTTGGTAAGGATATAAATAAATATTTGCAAATGTCTTGTCCATCTCCTCTATTTTAGAGCATAATTAACTAGAATAACAATATTTATATATAACATTAAGCTACAATTCAGTTAGAGTGGTCTTTCATATCATTGAAAGTTGTAATCAATGCTCCAAAAATGTGAATCCTTATCCGGTAGATAAATTCCTGAACATAGGAAGAGAATTGAGCGTTTGTAAGCTGGTCCCACGGTTATAATATCTACGCCTTTGTAATGATAATATTTAAATGTTATTTTATCCTTTGAAATGATAATATCTTATCTTTTGAAGTGCATAGCTTTAAAAATACTGAAGACATTTGGCGGTTTAGGTAGTAAGTTATGCTAAAAATGATTCAATTTTATTTCAAAAAGAGGGATAATTTTCTATCTTTCCTTTGCAATGATAACATCTTATCCTTTATCATAATGACATTTTATTCTTTGAAATTATGTCTTATCTCTTGAAGGGCATTGCTTGGACAATTTTGGAGTCATTTGTCGATTTAGATAGTAAATCAGGCTAAAAAAGATTCAATTTTATTAGAAAAAAAGGATACATTTTTATATTTCCTGCATAATGATAATGTATTATCCTTTATCATAATGATATTATCTTCAAAATTCTCTCATAATATCGATTCTTTATCATAATAATATAATTCTTTGGAATTATATCTTATCCCTCGAAGTGCATGGCGTGAACAATTCCGGAGTCGTTTGGTGGTTTATGTAGTAAATTATGCTACAAATGATTCAATTTTATTGCAAAAAAGGGAATAAATTCTTGTCTTTCCTTTTTAAAATGATATTTTTGTTCTTTTATTCTTTTGAAAATTGCCCATTTTTTAAAATTTTATACAAGTTTCTGAAAGATGCTACATTAAGTGAGTTACTCACTTAATTCCATAAGTAAATGTTGTGCTACTAAATTTACTTAAAATGATACATTTTAGTACCCCTTTTCAGGATGTGTAGTGAGATTTAACGAACGGGGGTAGGAATGCTGTATTTAAATGAAAACACTTCATAGTTGCTCAGAAGTTTTAATGAGAGTTGTTACAGGAATGTTAAGTTTGTTCAAATGTATTTTAAGTGCATGAATTATAATTAATTATGCACTTAGGGAAATGCTGTCTTTCTTATATAAGAGACGCAAAACATAAAGTATTTAAGCTAATTTATATAAGAATGCAAAAAAAATTTTTTAATTTCTATTTCTGTAGCTTAAATATTTTTCTTAGGAATTATTACCTTTATGTTTTTCTATTTCGTACTTTTTATAAAATTTTAAATTTTATTTGCTATTTTTGGTCGATTAATAAAGATTAAATACATTATTTTTCCTGCAAGGATTTTGATAGGAAATTTTATAATTAATTTAATAATAATTTAGACAATAAGAACTAAAGTGGAAAATTTTTAAAAATTTTAATATATATTTTAAATTTTATTAATATATTTCATTATTTATGTTATTTATAATTATTTAAATTTAATATAAAATTTCAATTTTTAAATTATCATAAAAATTCAAATTTTTATTTAATAGCTAAATGTTATGAAACCTCAAATGCATTATTTACCTTTTATGGTATTTCATATGAAATTTTGCCATGGTTAACCTTAAGAGTTTAAGTGAAATTTATAACTGTGCAATTAATAATTTTCAAGGCTATTTGGTTTGTTTACACATCTTTATTTGAGGATATTATTTCCTCAACATAAAGTTAGTATCAGATACATTGGATGTGGAAATATTAATATTTGCAGGTACTGGTCATCGCTTCTTGGGAAAACTGCACCAAGAGAAATTGCATTGTTAACAAATGAAGTGCATGCAGTTATAAAATGCCTTACCAATGACAATCTAGTTATATGGAAATGTTGTATTTCTAAAACAGCTATTACTTATTAAGACTTTATAGCGTTTAAAATACTAATTACAAGTAATTTGAAAACACTTGAAATGAATTTTATCATTTTATCAGCATTCAAGATAAAGTTAATTCACTTCTTAGTTCATAATAGCTTCTTAGTTTATAATGGAAAAGGATAAAATTAGAATAGGGTTTATTTTAAATGCTCGATCAGACAAAAAGCCGTGAAGGCTTCGTGGTAAGGTTTTGGCTGAAGAACCAGAGCGTTTCAAGTTCGAGACCCAATTCCACCGAAGAACCGTCGTGTAAACGGATTCACCTTTCGTTAAAAGTCTTGCCCAAGCCTCCTCCCGATGCTGTCGTGTGGAGAGGCGGTGCCAGCTCAGGTGTCCTCTACGTCATCTAACCACTTTTTAAAATTACCAGGTACGTCCCAAACTAGCCCTAGTGTTGCTTTATAATGGAAAGTTAATATAATTAAGCTGAAACTAAAATCGAAGTTAATGAACTGAAAAAACTGGAAACGTATCTAAATAATTTATTTAAGTTAATGAAAAACTAAAACCCATATGAACAATATATATCACGATTGACAACCAGATTAAACAAGGGGAGTGAAAAGTCCAAACTAAATATTTGACATTATTGTATTGTATTTAAGTTTTTAGTGAGATACTGAGAAAACAGAAGCAAACGGTGACCATGATTATAATCATTCTTCGTCACAGACGATTTCTATAAATGGGATATTCAATTAGAATTTGGCTGCAAATGAAACTTTGAAAGTTTGATAATTATTTTAGAAAACTAAAGTTTAACTAGGTGTACAATCCACTATCGAAGTTTTAACTTAAAAACACCTTAATATCTTCAATATATTTGCACTTAAAAACATTATCACACAGATTCATTTAAAATGTTTCATTCACATTTAGAGAAAGAAATTTTAAAAAAATTATTCTACTCTTAATGGTTTT